>SOZL01001690.1:0-16254 GCA_009733165.1 Naja naja | reverse complement strand
TAATCCACTTCCTCCCTATTGACTTGGCTTGCCGGAAGCCGGCTGGGAAGGTCACAAATGGGGATCACCTGGTCTCCTCGGGATGCTGCGAGCATCGTAGTCCTCAACTTAACGACCATATTCGTTCAGGGACCGTTCAAAGAAGCCCTGGAAAAAAGTGAGTTAGGAGCGGTCCTCGCACTTACAACCATTTCCAGCGTCTTGGATCCCTGTGATCACTGCTTGCAATCTTCCCAGCTGGCTTCTGATGAGCGAAGTCCATGGAGGAAGCCAGATTCACTTCACAACTCTGTGATTCACTTAACAACCGTGGCAAAAAAAGGTCAGCAAATGGGGTGCAACTCACTTAACAACCGCCTTGCTTAGCAACAGAAATTAAAGAATGACCCACTTGGGGTTGGCTGCCAGGCACTCAGATTGTGATTACGTGACTTTTGTCCCTTTTTGCCCCAGCACCGTCGTACCTTTGAACGGTCGGTAAATGAATCACTGCAAGCCGAGGACTTCCTGCCATTCTTTCCTCCGTACAGGGGAGTCCTCGGCTTACGACCATTCACGTCGTGGCCTCTCACTGAAGTGACAACAGCACTGGAAAAAAAAGGGACTTAGCATCGTTTTTCACACTTACTGACCATCGCAACGTCCCCGTGGCCACGTGATTTGCATTTGGATGCTCGCATTTATGACGGTCACAGGGGTGGGTGATGGGGACCCGCTTTGGCACCCTCTCCAGCTGGCTTCCAACAAGCAAAACTGATTGAAAAATAGCTGGATTTGCTTAATGACCAAGGAACTCACTGAAACCATGGCAGGGATTCATTTAGCGACGGGAAAGGTTTTAAGATGGAGCAGAAGCACCTCACTTAGCAACAGAAACTTTGGGGCTCAGTGGCGGTCGTAAGTTGAGGAACATAAGCCTGTCTCGCCATTGTCCTGTCCCAACACATCTCCAAAATACTCAACGTTGTGAGTGTTGCATGTATATATATATATATATTTGGCACGGGCCGTATGCAAATGAGCCTCTTCCTCATTAGCATAACTTTCAATAATGAATGAGAACGGCTCCAGGGCTCCAGTTTCCTTGCTCTCCTCATCTGCATATTCATGAAGGCCTGTAAATGATTCAAATCCCCACCCCGTTTCTCCAGACACTGACAGGATCTCTTCCTTCCTCCCACCATGCCACCTTTGCTGTCAAAACCGGGATATTTTGGGCGTTGGTCGGTTGTAATTTTGGGATGGAGGGTCAGCCAATCGATCGTGAAGAGGGCGGGTGGAATGAGGAAATGGGATTGGGTCTCCCTCCAGGGGTGAGCTGTCAATCATCAATGCCATCTCCTAACCCTTTGAGGTCCAGATGTTTCTCCAACCGTACCTTTGGCCATTGTTCCTCAACAAGTTGGTGACTTGAAGATGGGGTGGACTTCAACTCCCAGAATTCCCCAGCCAGCCAGGGGGAATTCTGAGAGTTGAAGAAAGTTGAAGAATTCTGGGAGTTGAAGAACATTGAAGAATTCTGGGAGTTGAACAACATTGAAGAATTCTGGGAGTTGAACAACATTGAAGAATTTTGGGAGTTGAAGAACATTGAAGAATTCTGGAAGAAAGTTGAAGAATTCTGGGAGTTGAAGAAAATGGAAGAATTCTGGGAGTTGGAGAAAATTGAAGAATTCTGGGAGTTGAAATCCACCCATCTTCAAGTCATCAACATTGAGAAACATTGCCTTAGAGTCCAATCCTTCAAACCAACCAACCAACCAACCAACCAACCAACCAACCAACCAACCAACCAACCAACCAACCAACCAACCAACCAACCGTCAAGACAAATTCCTTGTGTGTCTTAATCACATTTGGCCAATAAAGAATTAATTCATTAATTCATTCATTCATTCATTCATTCATTCATTCATTCATTCAAACCAACCTTGGCACTCCTGAATGTCTTGGTGTTGAAGGCTATCTTCAAATCCTCAACATTGAGAAACATTGCCTTAGTCCAATCCTTCAAACCAACCAACCAACCATCAAACCAAACTTGGCACGTTGAAGACAGGTGGACTTCAACTCCTGAATGTCTTGGTGTTGAAGTCCACGCATCTTAAGTTTATTTATTATATATATTAGCTGGATACTTGTGCTTCACTATGAAACTGTGTGCTTGGGCTTAGGTTTGCCTCTGCCTACCAGCATCCATCAGTATTCATCTGGCTAGCATCCTGTCAGTGTGTAAGGGAGTTGAGGGCTGTTTGGAAACTGAAAGAGTATTTGCTGTGTGAGCAAGGAGACAGCAAGGAGCCTAGGCGTGGCTTAGCTCAACTGTTCTGTACTAAAGCTGGTTGCTGCTCTGAAACTGAAACTGAAACTGAAACTCCTCTGCTTGTGTTTTGCATCTGGAAGAGATTTCTTTTCAGGTGGGGAGGGGGAGTAGAACTCCTTAGCATCAGAGCGTGATAATAATAATAATAATAATAATAATAATAATAATAATAATAATATATAAATACTCTAAATGCTCTGAGGGTCATTTTGATAAATCCTTTCTTAATGAGCCCCTAGAAGCCAAGAGGAAGATACAGGCCAAATTTCAAGTTTGTAGGCCTTACGGTTCTGGAGATTTTGTGATGATGCGTGAGGGGCATTTCGCTTTCAGATATAGAGAGATTACAAAATATATAATATGGCCACCCAACTCACTGGGACGCCAGAAGGCTTACAGAAATCAAACCTTAATGATCAGACCCAATGAATACCCACCTGCCTTGCTGACAACCATCAAACCAACCTCTTGATGGGTTCCATATCCCACTGGGGTCCCCAGAATCAGGTCTTTAGTCCCCTTGGAAAGAAGGTCAAGATGGGAGAGGCAATCTTATCTCTGCAGGGATGATGCTCCACAGGGAGGGAGCCACCACGGAGAAGGTCCTTCCTCTTGGTCCCACCAGATGGACCTCCTCAAGAGAGAGGATCCATAACACCCCCTGCCTGGATTGGGTAGATGTAACTGGGAAAAGATGGTCCTTCAAACACCAGAGAAAGAGCCACCATGGAGAAGGCCCTTCTTCCTGGTCCCACCAGGTGGACCTCCTTAAGAGAGGAGACCCATAACATCTTACTTCCAATCTTATCTCTGAGGGGATGATGTTCCACAGGGATGGAGCTACCATGGAGAGGATCCCTCCTTCTGGGTCCCACCAGGTGGACCTCCTTAAGGGAAAGGACCCATAACATCTTATTTCCAATCTTATCTCCACAGGGATGATATTCCACAGGGAGGGAGCCACCATGGAGAAGGCCCTTCCTCTTGGTCTCACCAGATGGACCTCCTTAAGAGAGGAGACCCATAACATCTTATTTCCAATCTTATCTCTGCAGGAAATGTGGGTGCTCCATCTTTGGAAGCTTCTAAGAAGAGATTGGACAATTCTTTGCCTGAGATGGGATGTGGATTCGGGCCTTGGGCAGGGGGTTGGACTAGAAGACCTCCAAGGTCCCTTCTAGCCCTTATGATTCTATGTCTTCATAGACTTGGGGGCCTGGAGGCCAAATACCTTGGAATATCAGGTCACCCACTTGCTGTCTTCTCTTTCTCCTTCTATGGATCCATACAAGCCATCTTTCTTTCCTAGAAGAACATAGTTGGGAGGGACCTTGGAGGTCTTCTAGTCCAACCCCCCTTGCTTCAGCAGAAGACTCTTAGCAGGAGGCCTTCTGGTCCTGGAGAGGCTGGGGGAGGCAGGGGCTGGTTGAGGAGGAGGAGGGGGGTCTTCTGCTGCCCCCTCCCCCAATGCCTGGAGGGGGGGAGGGCAGAGCTTCTGCTAAGCATTGAGGTGAGTTTTGAGAGCTTCTAAATTGGGTTGAGGCCAGCTGCATAACTCACATGCTGTGAAGTCACCCAGGCATCCACTCCAGGAAGCGTAGCTGTAGATCAAGGATCGGTTCATTAAGTTTAGTGCTTTCAAGATTTGTGTGTGTTGGGAAATAATGGATGGGAAGGAAGGGAAGGAACGTTAAACCCAATGAGGTCACCCCTGACCTTGTTGGCATTCCACGAGATCTTGGAGATGGGGTTGCAAAGAGGGCTGTGAAAACGTTTCAGTTAACAGAATTGCAGAGTTGGGAGGAACCTTGGAGGGTTTCTAGTCCAACCCCCTGATCAAGCAGGAGACCCTGTGCCATTCTGGACAGTCTCTTCTTGAAAACCTCCGATGATGGAACACCTTCACAGACCCCTCACACATCCCGGACATAAACTGTGTCAACTCCCACCCTCAAAACGACACTATAGAGCCCTGCACACCAGAACAACTAGACCCAAGGACAGTATTTTTCCCCGAACGCCATCCCTCTGCTAAACAACTCATTCCCTCAACACTGTCCAACTATTACAAAGTCTGCACTACTATCACTATTAACCTTCTCATCACTCCTATCTCCCATCCCTCCCACTTGTGACTGTATGACTGTAACTTTGTCGCTTGTATCCTTACGATTTATATGGACTGTTTCCTGGTGTGATTTGATTGCTTATTGTGATCTATGACTATCATTAAGGGTTGTATCTGATGATTCTTGACTCTTGACAAATGTATCTTTTCCTTTTATGTACATGGAGAGCATTTGTACCAAGAAAAAATTCCTTGTGTGTCCAATCACACTTGGCCAATAAAGAATTCTATTCCATTCCATTCTTTTCTATTCTCCTTCCTTCCTTCTTTCTCTATTCTATTCTATTCTATTCTATTCTATTCTATTCTATTCCTTATTCTATTCTATTCCTTATTCTATTCTATTCTATTCCTTATTCTATTCTATTCTATTCTCCATCCCATCCCATCCCATTCTATTTAATTTCTATTCCTATATCCTTCTATTCTATTCTTGTTGTACCCTATGACTATCATTAAGTGTTGTAACTTATGGTTCTTGACTCTTGACGAATGTATCTTTTCTTTTTATGTGCACTGAGAGCATTTGCACCGAAGACAAATTCCTTGTGTGTCCAATCACACTTGGCCAATAAAAGAATTCTATTCTATTCTATTCTAATTTCTATTCTATTCTATTCTCTTTTCTTTTCTATTCTATTGTTCTATTCTATTCTCTTCTATCCTTATTCCATATATTCCTACTCTATTCTATTTTCTATTTTCTATTTTCTATATTTTCTATTTTCTATATTTTCTATTTTCTATTTTATTTTATGCTACTCTATTCCATTCTATTCTCTATCTTGTTCCATCCCATCCCATCCCATTCTATTTAAATTCTATTCCTATATCCTTCTATTCTATTCTTGTCGTACTCTATGACTATCATTAAGTGTTGTAACTTATGGTTCTGGACTCTCGATGAATGTATCTTTTCTTTTTATGTACACTGAGAGCATTTGCACCAAGACAAATTCCTTGTGTGTCCTATCACACTTGGCCAATAAAACATTCATTCGTTCATTTGTTCATTCTTCTAGGGTTTTTGAACTGAGATGGACGGAGCTTCTTCTGGGAGATGCTTCAGTGTTGTGTTTTTGTACACAGTCCACATCTTCATGTGTTGTGCCGTCCAGACAGTATATAGTTAATTGGGAATTGGGATAGTTAAGTAGGAATTGGGAGCTGTCCCCTTAAGGGAATGCCTCATGGTAAATGTAGTTAATGCATCATGGGAAATGTAGTTCATGTCATGTGGTCACATCTGTAATCCTGATTGGTCACTGAACTGACCCTTGGTTGGGTTGGGGGAGTTTCCTTTACTCTTGCTTGGACCCCAGCACCGTGCTGGTGTCTCACCTTTTGCTCCATCGTTATGGGATGAAGATCACTATAATTTCACACTATGAAGTCAGCTATGCAAAGAATTGGACATTAGATGAATCTCAACATAATTGTGAGTTACACCTTGAGAATGCCTTGTGACCCAATAAAGAAACTTTGTATGGAAGCCTTTGTAGAGGTTGCCTGTCTGTCTTTATATTCAGCCAGGAATTAAAAGACAGAACTTGTGTTGTGTGTTATGCTGTACATTGCCCTGTTTATAGCTTCCTAGATTGTGTGAACCTTCTTGGACAGCAAAGGGGACCAATGAGCAAGTACCTCACATGAGGCAGCAGGTCCCTGGAAGGCAACATCAGAAAGCTCTGTGTCTCACTAACTTTGGCCGTGTCTTGAGGGGGGATTCCCTAGAGAAAGCAATTAGGTTGGGAAAAGTGAGTGGCAGAATGAAACCGGGCTTCAAAGAACATGGTGGCTGGACACCATCAAAGCTGACACCAACCAGAGCATAGAAAAACTCAAAGAAATCGTGCAACATCAGAAGATGTGAGAGACCTAGCCCATAGAATGGCTAAGAGTTGGACAGGACTGAATGGACAGCTTCTTCTTCTTCTTCTTCTTCTTCTTCTTCTTCTTCTTCTTCTTCTTCTTCTTCTTCTTCTTCTTCTTCTCTCCTCCTCCTCCTCCTCCTCCTCCTCCTCCTCCTCCTCCTCCTCCCACCTCTTCTCCTTCCCAAGATGACCTTGTCATCTCTTGAGGCTGTTTGGGTACATTAATTAACCCACCCAGCCTTACACTGAAGGAGTTTTGATAATTGAATTACGTGCTTTCAAATTAGTTGGATTGACTTCAGGACTATATGTTCCCCATGGGATCCTTCTGGTCTTCCAATTGTGCCTTCATTGTTTTCTGGATCCATCTCTTGTCTCCAGGAGGATCTGTCTCCAATGGGGTCCTTCAGATCTTCCAATAGTGCCTCCATTATTTTTTGGGATCCATCTATTGTCTTCAGGAGGATCTCTCTCCCAACCAGCTACTCCAGCGGTGACTTCATGATTCTCCTCCTCCTCCTCTTCTTCTTCTTCCTCCTCCTCCTACCACTCCTGCTGTCTCCAAGCAGGTCCTTCAGATGTTCCAAGGGAGCTGCCATGATTATCCCCCTCTTCTTCCTCCTCCCCCTCCTCCCCCTCTTCCTGTCTCCAACCAGGTCCTTCAGACCTTCCAACGGTGCCTCCATGATTCTCCTCCTCTTCCTCCTCCCCCTCCTCCCCCTCCTGCTGTCTCCAACCAGGTCCTTCAGATGTTCCAAGGGAGCCTCCATGTTTATCTTCCTCTTCTTCCTCCTCCTTCTTCCTCTTCCTCCTCCTCCTCTTCCTCCTCCTCCTCCTCTCCCTCCTGCTGTCCCCAACCAGGTCCTTCCAGATGTTCCAAGGAGCCTCCATGATTATCTCCTCTTCTCCTCCTCCTCTTCCTTCTCCTCCTCCTCTCCCTCCTGCTGTCCCCAACCAGGTCCTTCAGATGTTCCAAGGGAGCCTCCATGATTATCCTCCTCTTCCTCCTCCTCCTCTTCCTCCTCCTCCTCCTCTCCCTCCTGCTGTCCCCAACCAGGTCCTTCAGATGTTCCAAGGGAGCCTCCATGATTATCCTCCTCTTCCTCCTCCTCCTCTTCCTCCTCCTCCTCCTCTCCCTCCTGCTGTCCCCAACCAGGTCCTTCCAGATGTTCCAAGGGAGCCTCCATGATTATCCTCCTCTTCCTCCTCCTCCCCTTCTTCCTCTTCCTCCTCCTCCTCTCTCCAACCAGGTCCTTCAGATGTTCCAACGGAGCCCCCATCATCCAACTACAATGAATCTGGAAGAGGCCATCGTCCGCCAGCAGTTGCGAACCTCTGCAAAACCCGTCACCTCTTCGGATGCTGCCCTTGGCATGTGCCACCTCAGCCAGCGGTGCAAGGAGGAGCGGATGGGGGTGGGGGGGGGCTGCTGGCGATGCGCACATCCCCTTCTCCCCCTGACGCTTATTATTCCACCCAAGAGCCTGCCTAGCGTGGGCAGCCCCGAGTTCCTCCCCTCTGTCCTGCAGCCATAAAACTGGCCTGCCGGTAATGCGTCTCCATTAAGCTAAGTGATGTAATGATAATAAAATGGCACATTTAACTTTAAAACATTTGGCTTGACTCTGTGAAGTGTGCCGTGTGGGTGGAGGACTCATCATTTTTTTCCCTCTCCCCCTTTTTCTCTCTCTCTAATGAAGCTGACTGCAAAATGACTTTTTCTCTGGAGTTGATGGCATGTGGGCTGACGAGTAAGAAAGCAGCATTAATTCGGGGAGGGAGGGAGGGTTCAGGGCCCAAATCCAGATTTTTTTGGGGAAGGAGGCTTCCCAAAGAAACGTGCCAATTGATGCGCCAAGAATTTGTGGCCATCCGTCATTTCCCCGTTTCTCCTTCCCAAAATATTCCTTTTGCAGGGGGAAAAATTAGGAATGGGTGGGAGGCAGAGAACATCTGGGCACAGAATTCTGTGCATAAATGAAGCCGGGGAGAACACGGCTTTTCATCTTGTCATCTTAAAAATTCATTTCATGGGGGAATAAACCCTGCCGTGTTTTTTAGCATCGGCAACTTGGCAAGACCTTGAGGGACCTTAAGAGGTCAGCTGGTGATACCACCGCCATGGCCAGGTTAATTTCCTTGAAGATAGTTTATGGAGGTATAGGATAGAATAGAATAGAGTAGAGTAGAGTAGAGTAGAATAGAATAGAATAGAATAGAATAGAATAGAATAGAACAGTAGAATAGGACAGAAATTAGAAGAGAATATAGAATAGAATAGAATAGAATAGAATAGAATAGAGTAGAAAATAGAATAGAGTAGAAGAATATAGAATAGAATATAGAATAGAATAGAAAATAGAATAGAGTAGAAAATAGAATATAGAATAGAATATAGAATAGAAATAGAATAGAATAGAAAGAACAGAAAATAGAACAGAGCAGAAAACAGAAAGAGAGAAAATAGAAATAGAATAGAACATAGAATAGAACAGAATAGAAAACAGAACACAGAAAATAGAATAGAGTAGAAAATAGAATATAGAATAGAATAGAGTAGAATAGAACAGAACAGAACAGAATAGAAAATACAACAGAACAGAAAATAGAAAATAGAATAGAATAGATATTGGATGAAGAATAGAATAGAATAGAATAGAAAATAGAATAGAGAGAAAACAGAATAGAGCAGAAAATAGAATAGAGAGAAAATAGAATATAGAATAGAATATAGATAGAATAGAATAGAATAGAAAATAGAATAGAGTAGAAAATAGAATATAGAATAGAATATAGAATAGAATATAGAATAGAATAGAATAGAATAGAAAATAGAACAGTAGAAAATAGAATAGAGTAGAAAATAGAATATAGAATAGAAAATAGAATAGAATAGAATAGAATAGAATAGAATAGAATAGAACAGAACAGAACAGAATAGAAAATACAACAGAACAGAAAATAGAAAATAGAATAGAATAGATATTGGATGAAGAATAGAATAGAATAGAATAGAATAGAAATGTTGAAAGGGACTTGGAGGTCATCTAGATGAACTCCCTGCTTAGCTAGGAAACGTTATACCATATCAGACAAATACTTGTTCAAACTCTTCTTGAAAAACTTCCAGTGTTGGAGCATTTACAACTTCTGAAAGTCAGTTGTTCCACTGATGCATTATTCTCACGGTCAGGAAATTCCTCCTTAGTCCCAGATTGCTTCTCTCCTTGTTCCGTTTCCGTTTGTTGCTTCTTGTCCTGCCTTCAGGTGCTTTGGATATTTACTTGACTCCCTCTTCTTTGGGGCAGCCCCTCAAATATTGGAACACTCCTGTCACCGCTAGACCTTCTTTTCATCAGACTAGACGTACTAAAATAGACACGGTTTGGCCTTCTCATCTTCTAAGGGTGTTTTGCACTTTTGGCTGGCTACAGCTCTTGAGATCTCCCGGTGGTCTCCCGTCCAATTTGATCCAGCTTAGTTTTTCCCCCGAGATCGACCAAAGGTTGGATGGGCAACTCAGTTTGAAGGCCTGCAGCCTCTTGGATTCCATGTCAAGGGGGCTGCCCATCCATCACGTGGTAAGTAATGAAAGCCCCACTCAAGTTTTTGTTGGGTTTGATCTGTCATTTCAATCCAATGTTTCTTGATCTTGGCAATTTTAAGATGTGGACTTCCACTCCCAGAATCCCCCAGCCAGCCAGCTTTAAGAGGGGTGGGCTTCCATTCCCAGAATTCTCCAGTCAGTATGCTGGCTGAGGAATTCTGGGAGTTGAAGTCCACAGGTCTTAAAAGTTGCCACAGTTGAGAGGTCATCTCAGAACCACTGCACCATATCTTTCAAAAATCCTGGAGCATCAGGGAACTACCAGAGGACTGGAAAAGAGCGATGTGGTTCCCATCTTCAAAAAAAAAAACAGACCCAGGAAACTATAGACCAATCAGCCTAACATCAATACCCAGGAAGATACTGCAAAAGATAATTAAAAAACAGATCTGCCAACATCTAGAAACAAGTAACGTAATAACTAGCAGTCAGCACGGGTTTGTTAAGAACAGATCATGCCAAACCAATCTTATTTCATTCTTCAACACAGTGACTAAATTAGTAGACCAGCAAAATACTGTGGACATAATATATTTAGATTTCAGCAAGGCATTCAACAAAGTAGACCACAACCTACTTCTTGGTAAGCTATAAAAAAGTGGAATAGATAGCACCACCACTAGATGGACTCGCAACTGGCTGGTAAACCGTACTCAACGAGTAGTCCTTAATGGGTCTAAGTCTACATGGAGGGAAGTAAGCAGTGAGGTGCTACAAGGTTCTGTCTTAGGCACAGTACTCTTCAATATCTTCATTAAATGACTTAGATGAGGGAATAGAAGGGGAACATACCAAATTTGCAGAGGATACTAAGCTGGCAGGAATAGCTAACACCCAAGAAGAGGGATCTTGGCAGACTAGAACCCTGGGCCCTATCTAACAAAATGAAATTCAGTGTAGAGAAAAGGAAAGTCCTACACTTAGGCCAGGAAAACCCAAAGGACACATATAGATTGGGTGAAACCAGGCTCAATAGCAGTAACTGTGAGAGGGATCTTGGAGTCTTAGTGGACAACCAGCTAAATAGGAGCCAGCCGTGTGCAGCAGCAGCCAAAAAAGCCAATGCGATCCTAAGTTGTATTAACAGAGGGATACAATCGAGATCAAGTGAGGTACTAATACCACTCTATAAAGCCTTAGTAAGGCCACACCTAGAGTCTTGCATCCAGTTTTGATCATCACACTATAAAAAGATGTTGAGACTCTAGAAAAAGTGCAGAGAAGAGCAACCAGGATGATGAGGGGACTGGAGGCTAAAACATATGAAGAACGGTTGCTGGAACTGGGCATGCCTAGTCTTATGAAAAGAAGGACCAGGGGAGACAGGAGAGTATCTTCCAATGTTTGAGGGGCTGCCACAGAGAGGAGGAGGGGGTCAAGCTATTTTCCAAAGCACCCGAAGGGCCAGACAAGGAATAATGGAAACTGAACAAGGAGAGATTCAACCTGGAAATAAGGAGGAATTTACTTGACAGTGAAAACAATCAACCCATGGAACGGAAATTGCCTTCAGAAGTTGTGGGAGCTTCATCCCTGAGGCTTTCAAGAAGAGACTGGACTGCCATCTGTCAGAAATGGTGTAGGGTCTCCTGCTGGGGGGGTTGGACTAGATGACCTACAAGGTCCCTTCCAACTCTGATTATCTATTATCTGTTATCTGAGAATCGCTGCTACAATTATCGTGCACAGCATAAATTAGGAGTCCAAAGACACATGTGCATGTGTGTGTGTGTGTGTGTGTGTGACAGATTTCCACATTCCACCCCCTACAGTCTTTTCCCTTCTGCATTTCTTCTGTGGGCTTATCTGGCTTTCACGCCATAAAGAATTCTATCAATTAGAGTGGTGGTGGTGGGGAAAGCGTTACGAGATTTTCTTTCAGCCGCACCCATCTTCATTAGGGAGATGAAAGAGGAATAAAAGAGGAATAATTGGATGTAGCCAGGAAGACATGGTTGTGTGTTGATGTGTTAAAAAACAAAAACAAAACCCATCGGGAAGTTTCACACCTTTTTTCCCAAACAAAGAACGTGCAGCAGAGTTTAAATTGTGGTGCCTGGATTCTGCTTGACACCCAAAATGCCTTCAGTGGGGCCAGGAGGCATATGCCCTCCCCCAGTGCTTGAGGCAAGGGTTGTGGGGCCCCCAGACCTATTTGAGTCAGGTTGTTTAGCACCACCACGAAAGAATCTTCGTAGCTCAGGGTTGAACTGTGGGAGTCCTTGTGGCTCTCTGAACCTGGTGGTTTTCTTGCAGATGTTTCATGACCCAGCTAGGTAACGTCATCAGGGTTAGAAGGGAGAGGGGTTTGCAGGAGGAGGGAAGAAAGGAAGGAAGGAGGAAGAAAGGAAGGAAGGAGGAAGGAAAGAAGGAAGGAGGGAGGAAGGAAGGGAGGAAGAAAGGAAGGGAGGAAGGAAGGAAGGAGGAAGGAGGAAGGAGGAAGGGAGGAAGGAGGAAGGAAGGACGGAAGGAAGGAGGAGGAAGGAAGGAAGGAGGAAGGAAGGAATAAAGGAAGGAAGGAGGAAGGAAGGAGGATAGAAGGAGGGAGGAAGGAAGGAAGGAAGGAAGGAAGGAGGAAGGAAGGAAGGAAGGAAGGAGAAGAGGAAGATAGTTGGGTCCTTGGTGCTCTCTGAGCTGGGTGATTTTCTTGCAGACGTTTCATGACCCAGCTAGGTAATGTCATCAGTGCTGGAAGAGAGTGGGTTGTGTGGGGAGGAGGAAGAGGAGGAGGAGGAGGAAGAGGAGGAGGAAGAAGAAGCCTGCAGGATCCTTGGTGCTTTCTGAGCTTGGTGGTTCTCTTGCAGACATTTCATGACCCAACTAGGTAGCATCATCAGTGCGACAGTGTGTTGTTCGTGCCGTGTTTATATACAGCTGCTGCAACTGTTCCTTTTCTTCCTCCTCCTCTTTGCAAATCCCACTCCCTTCTAGCACTGACGACATTCCCTAGTCGGCTCATGAAACGTCTGCAAGGAAACCACCCAGTTCAGAGCGCCGCAAGGACCGGCCCCCTCCCTGCATTTCCCCTTACCCTGCTGGAAGGCAGTGGAAGATGGTCGCTAAAGACGGAGCTTCCATTTAGCCATCCACTCGCAGATGGAATCCTTCCGTCTGCAATTTCCCCCTTTCTTTGGAAAGCACCCTGGACTCTGCTTAGCCCCCCTGTAACGGCAATTTGTGGTGCTTACGGGGAGAAGGAGGGTGAAGCGGGGGGGGTAAGAATTGCAGACCATGCTCTCCGGAGGCCGAATGTCAACTCATCAAACATTCCTCTGGCTGTTTTAGTAGTTGCCCTTAAAAAAGGGGGAGGAAGGAAATCTGGAAGAGCAGAAGTGCAGCCGTTTCGAAGCGAAAGTACATTCCAACTCTTTATCGTTAAAAGATTGTAACTAAACTACCAGAGCTTTTGCCTGCGAATATATTTAATTGGAGAACATGATTGATGACACCCAGCCCATGAAGGTGCTCAGTTGGAGAATCTGATTTATGACACAACCGGGGGGGGGCGGGGAAACAGGGCCACAGGGGCCTGGGAATGATGTAGGCCAGAGGTAGCTTACATACAGGGTAGTGCCAGAGTCATGCCCCTGTTGGAATCTGATTCCGAGGGGGAGGTGGAACAGCTGACAGGGAGTGGGAGTGGGGCTCTGGTGGCTGTGGAGGAAACTGGGGAAGGGCACAGGCCGGCTGGGCATTCAGAGGAAGACCCAGGCCCATCCCCTCTTCATCCTAGGCCATGCAGGGAGGAACAGAGAAGGGAGCAACGTGGGTTACGGGGGAGAAAAAGGCCCTGATCCCCTTCATTGGCTGCAGCTGGGAAAACAGGATTTAAAAAGGGCGTTTGCACATAGCACCTTGCTGGAAGTAAAGCGTGCATTATCTTCGTTTGTCAAGTCTTATCTGGGTTCTGGCATCCTCCCAACTGTGTGTGTTTCGTTATCTTTTGGAAGTCTGCAATTCCTTATCCTGCCCCATCTTGTCCTGCATAGTTGTTTGTGTTGGTTTTTATTTATAATTTATATGTACTTTGGGTTCCGACGGAATTTCTTCCCTTTAAAGACTGTTCTTGGGAGAGTTGTTTTTTCTCCAGCCGAAGATAACTGGACATTGGGAGGCCAAGTTGGAGGAATTAAAGGGACTTTACCACTTTTGTGACTTGCTTTTGTGCCATGCCCCTTTGGGTCATCACAGCCAGTATGTCGCCCCTGATAAACCCTTCGAAGTTTTTTGAAGTTTGGCTCGAGAATCACGATTTGAATCAGGGCGATTGCTGAATCTGATACCATCAAGTTCGCCTGCGTTTTCCTAGAGAGGCTTAAAATGAGCAAGGAGACGCGGGAGACCAAGCAATGGGAAAAGGAGAGCAGACGGACGAAGGCAGCGAAGGCCCGCCAAGGAGGGTATGGCGGATGGCAGCGCCCACGGGTAGCGATCCGACCACTGGAAGCTCCTTCGGATGTCTCCGAAGCGCCTCTCTTTTATTTCCCATCTCGGTTTCCCCAGGAAATTTGTTCCAGCCTCTTCCAGAATCGCAAAACACAGAACATAGGAAAAGAACATATAGAATTAAGAGAGGAGGAAGGGATCTTGGAGGTCATCTAGTCCAGCCCCCTGCTCGAGCATTTATTTATTTATTTAGCCTCTACCTACGCTCCAACTCACAGCCTCCTGATTGTGAGAAGGGAGACCCACCTCTAAGGCCACTGCACCAAGCTAATTTTGGGAGATTCCAGGCAGTCCTCAACTTAACAGCCAAAACTGAGGCCGGCATTTCTGCCACTCACTGAGACACCTGCCGAGTTGGCTGTTGCTCCATTTTTATGACCTTTCCTGCCACGGCCGCCAATTGAATCCCCGCAGTCGTTAAGCGAGTCACAAGGGGGCCATCATTAAGTGAATCCAGATCCCTTTCATTGATGTTGCTGGTCGGAAGGTGGCACAAAGGGAGCGGCCATTTCCATTGGACAAGCAAGACAGCGGCAAAAATGACTTTGGTCCTGTTTTACGTCCATTTTTGCCACTGGGGTTCAGGGAATCCCTGCAGTCGTTAAGTGAGTCACGGGGTCGTTAAGTGAACCTGGTTCCCTCCCCATTGACTCTGCTTGTCCGAAGGTCGCAAAAAGGTGTGGGGGTTCATGTGACCCCGAGGACACTGAAACTGTCATAAGTACATGCCAGTTGCCAAGCCTCTGAAGTCTGATCACATGACGGCAACAGTCGTTAGTGTGAAAAATGGTCATAAGTCTGGGTTTTTTTCAACGCCGTCTTAACTTCAAATGGACACTAAACAAACTATTGTATATTGATGGCTACTTGTAAGTCTATTCAAGGTTGACACTGACGGACATGTAAAGCAGGTGGCAGTTTAGCAGAGGCCTTTAATAAAAAGCACACCACCAGGGTGGAAGACCCTCTCCAGGCACAGCATTTGAGGGGAGGGGGCTTTGCACACAAGAGCCCTTTGTTTCCCACCCCTAGAAAGTTTTGTCCTCCCCCCAGCACCTCTTAAAGATCTTGGCAAAATGCAGAGATCCAGTTATGGAGCCAGTTCATATTACAGTTTTAACAGAATTGGGAAGGGATCTTGTAGGTCATCTAGTCCAACTCCCCCTGCCCAAGCAGGAGGACCTAAACCATTTCTGACCGAGGGCAGTCCAGTCTCTTCTTGAAAGCTCCCACAACTTCCGAGGGCAACTTCTGTTCCATGGGTTGATTGTTCTCCCTGTCAGAAAGTTTCTCCTTATTTCCAGGTTGAATCTCTCCTTGGTCAGTTTCCATCCGTTATTATTCCTTGGGTGCTTTGGAGAACAGCTTGACCTCCTCCTCTCTGGGGCAGACCCTCAAATATTGGAAGACTGCTATCATGGCTCCCCTGGTCCTTCTCTTCATTAGACTAGCCAGGCTCAGTCCCTGCAACCGTTCATCCTATGTTTGAGCCTCCAGTCTCCTCATCATCCTGGTTGCTCTTCTCTGCCCTCTTTCCAGAGTCTCAACCTCTGTTTTTACAGTGTGGTGACCAAAACTGGATGCAGGACTCTAGGTGTGGTCTTACTAAGGATAGATATAGATAGATAGATAGATGGATGGATGGATGGATGGATGGATGGATGGTTGGATTGATGGATCGATGGATAGATGATAGATGGATAGATGGATAGATAGATAGACAGACAGACACACAGAGATATAGATGGAAAGATAGATGGATAGATAGATGATTGGATAGATAGATAGATGATAGATAGATGGATTGATGGATAGATAGATAGATAGATAGATAGATAGAAGGATGGATGGATGGATGGATGGATGGATGGATGGA
>SOZL01001689.1:49413-68569 GCA_009733165.1 Naja naja | reverse complement strand
ACCATGGTTGATGGTATCAAAGCAGCTGAGAGGTCTAATAGGACCAGGACAGAGGAAAACCCCTGTCCCGCGCTCCCTCCAGAGATCATCCATCAGTGCGACAATGCCGCCTCATGCTGAAACCAGGCCAGAACCCATTGGTACGGATCCAGGTAGTCCGCTTCATCCAGGAAAAGTGGAAACTGCTGAGCCACCACACTTCTCAACAACCTTCAAAAAACTAAGGTTGTTGACTGGACGGAAGTTATCTAACACAGTCGGGTCCAGGGCAGGCTTCTTCAGGAGGGGCCTCACCACCGCCTCTCTTCAAGGCGAGGAAAACACCTCTTAATGAAGCATTGACCACTGCCCGAGCCAACTGTGACCTCCCTGGAGGCATACACCAACCAGGAAAGACACGGGTCCAGCAAACATGTGGTGGAACTCAGACGCTGCATGATCCTGTCCACTTCATCCGGAGACAGGATCGAACTCAGCCCAGATCATATTGGCCAGACTACTTGCACCCTGATCATCAGACCACTGCAAATTAGAGCACAACCCACCCTGACCAGCGATCTTATCCGGACAGATATTGACCAAATTCCTCACCTTCAGCGGTCCACCGCCCCCCCGGATGTGAGAGAGCAGGTGACCCTAAACAGGCGGCTGGGCGTTATTCATGACGCTATGAGGGCAGAGAGATAAGATCTTCTCGCCGCTTAGCTACCAGGTAAGTCCTAATATGGGCTCTTAACTGGGCTCGATCAGATTGGGAGCAGGTGGACCTCCACCTCTAAGCTCCCCCCTCCGGACAGCGCCATCTTCCCAGAGCTCCTCGGCATACCAAGGAGCCATCCGGGATCCACGGCGCATGAGGGACGATGGGGACAACTCTGTTGAGGGCACCGAGCAGCAGCCTGTTGCCAAGCGGCCACCAGGTCCTCGGCAGAGTTGTGGACAAGGAAGTGGGAAACCCCAGCTCTGCCTGGAACCTCTCAGGGTCCATCAGGCGCCTGGGGTGGAACCATCTAAGTGGCTCCTCATCCCAGCAGTGAGGGGCAGCTTGTTGGAAGACCAGCCACAGGAGATAGTGATCAGACCATGGAACGGGTAGTGCCATAAAACTGGCCTCCCCATCACTACGCCACTGTTCCGAGAAAAAACTAGGTGTACCCCCCCCTGAGTCGGGCCTTGAATCAACTGGGTCAGGCCCATGGCCCCCATGGAGGCCATGAATTCCTGGCCAAACCCGACGCCCCCCAGGGAAGGCAGGTTGAAATCACCCAGGACCATAAGCCCTGGGAATTCCACCGCCACCCCGAGAGGACATCGAGAAACCCAGGCAGGGCCGCTGCCACACAGCTGGGGGAGAGGTATGTCAGCAGCAGACCCACCCAACCACCAGGCCCCCACCTCAGGAGGAGGGTTTCACTCCGCCTATCTCAGGAACAGTGACCTCCCTTGGAGTCAGGGTCTCCTGAATAACAACAGCCACCCCACCACCCCTTCCTGGGCCCTGACCGTGCAAAACCCAAAACCTGGGGTCATAAGTCAACCAGAGGGACTCCTCCCTCTGGCCCCAACCAGGTTTCTCGTGATGCAGCTGGCCAGGGTGCAGCCTCCCTCATCACCTCACGGAGGAGGAGGACTTATTAGCCACAGACCTGGCATTAAAATACACCAGCCTGAGCCCAGGGGTCCCTTCCCCAGTCCCCCAGTAAGGGGAGGAGGCAATAGGGGAGCGCCGCCACCGCCAAGATAGCAGGGCCACTCCAAACACATGATATGGCCCTATGCCTCGCCTGCCCCTGCCAATCCCAACCACCCTGGAAATCGCAGCCCCCACCCCACTCCCGGGCCCCGCCGCCCCAACCCCCCTGCCCCCGCCACGAATCCGGCTGGGCAACACACCTCCTCACAATCATTTCCCACCCTCCTCCCCCTTCTAACCTTCTTAAGAACTTATTGAAAATTTAATAAAGGGCCCTAGTGACCTCTTTTTTCCTTTCCCAGAGCCCCAACCCCGACCCTCCCCCACCATGCCATCTCTCCGGTTCCATAACCCATCTCGAGATAGGCCGATGATAATATAGCAGGCCACACCCAGGAGGGAGGGACCCCCTCAGGGCCTGCAACTCTGCTGCCGTAGTGTTCGATCATTGGATGTAAACATATCAGAGGGAAGGGCAGAAGGTCTGGATGGAAATAATAGTGTCCGGATTATGGAACTTGGGTCCTAGACACTAACAATTGGGAAGTCCAGGTCCAAATCCAGGCTGCCCTCTCACAGCAACCCTGCGGCCAATGTTCCAGGCCTCTGTCCGGACTAAGCCTCACTCTCTCACCGCGGGCATCCCCAATGAGTTCCATTCGGGCCAATAACCCAAAGATGTTGAATGGCTCCCAAATGGAAGAAGTGCACCCCTCTTGCTGCTCTCTCACCGCAGCAGAGGGCGCAACAAAATCCAGAAGCCATAGATCAAGTACAAGGGTGTGTAAGCAGCACTGGAAATCCAAACCCAGGCCTCTAGGGTGTCCAAGCCCACCCATCTGCGGCCTACAGTTCGGCGTTGATGGTCCCAAACCAGTAGCTGATATACCTTGGTGCCGGCATAGGTGGTACAGGTGGTAAAGGTGGAGCAGATGATATAGGTGAGGCAAGTTGGTAGAAACCAGTCGATGGGAGAAACCAGCCAAGGAGTAGGCGGTAAGATCAAAAGAGCCATGGGGGGGTGGTGGTAGGGCAACAGATAGGCGATGTTCTGGCAGAGACCGACCTGTGGGAGGGCTGGGACCAGCGGCGACCACGGGACCACCACCACCGTCCATCCTCAGGTCCCGCATATCCACCTGCTGACCTTTCATCCCCTCTGATGTCAGGACCACCGTCGCTATCGCCATCGCCATTGCCATGATCATAGTTGGCGCAGTCACCATCAGCCTTGGGACGGGGCCAGAACCACCGCCCATAGCAGCTGGCCGAAGACTAGCCGACGCCATCGCTCCCAACGCCCCCGAAGCTGCCACTCCCAAAACTGCTGCATCATGCCGGTGCTCCAGCTGACTCGGAGGCCTGGGGGGAGTCATCACTGGGCTCATCACTCCCCAGCTCGTCACAAGCCAGCAGATTCCAACCCGAGAGATCTCGGCCGCTTCCCCAGGTGATCCGGCGCTGGTACCAGGTACTGGGGGGTTGTAAACTCCCCTCGAACACCCTCTTGGACCAATCAAACCCTCTGCCGTTCCCGAGCTCAGCAGCGAGTGGCCATCTTAGTTGGACATGCGCAGAAGACTTCTTGGCAGGAAGCTGCTAAAGGGGGGGGCAAGAAAGAGCACAGAGTGGGAGGGGGCAGAAGTGAGAGAGCTCCAGGCCTTTGGCTCCCCTCCCCCTGCAGACACCCAGAGGTCCCGCAGAGACCCAGAGGCTGCCCATCCGCCCACTGGGGGCTTCTGCCATTCTCAGATCCAGGGGACACTCTTGCCCTCGGGCCTCCGCCACTTTGGCAGGTGTGGAAGGAAGGAATCCTCTTTCCTGGGCTGCCTTGCGTGGGCCAAGTTCACAGCTGCTGCTGGGGGCATCCAGGTGTTTCCAGGCATTTCTACAGCAGTTTTAGCAAGCTGGGTGCATCTGAGCCGGGTGTATCCCACAGCCGGTACTGAGTCTTTCCTGGGGGTGCAGAGGAGGTGGGCTTTAGAGGGAGTCAGTCTCAAAGCGGCTTAATTCTCCTTTCCCCTCCCATAAAGGAGCTTCTAAGGGGCAGGGGTCTTGTCCTTGGAGCCCCTGAAAATATGGCGTCATGCCCTTGTTGGAGTTTTTGTCTGATTCTGAGGAGATTGAGCAGCTGACAGGGAGGGGGAGGGAGGCTCCGGTGGCTGTGGAAGTGATGGGGGAAGGGCACAGTCTGGCTGGACATTCAGAGGAAGACCCAGGGCCACCCCTCTCATCCTAGCACCCAGGGAGGAACGGAGAAGGGAGCAACGTGGCTTACGAGAGAGAAGGCCCTGATCCTTTTCATTAGGTGAAGCTGAGGGAACAGGATATAAGAAGGACGTTTGCACACAGCACCATGCTGGAAGCAAAGCGTGCATTATCTTTGTCGAGGTTTACCTGAGTTTTGGCGTCCTCCCAATATATGTGCTTCTGACATTCTTTGAAGTCTGCAATTTATTATTTATTTATTATTTATTAATTCAACTTATATGCCGCCCCCTCTCCAAAAGGACTCGGGGCAGCTCACAGCTAAAATACAATAATAAAAATAAATTACCTAAAAATATATTAAATAGTTGTAAGTCGAATTAGAATTAAAACCCCAAAATAAACAAACCCAAAGAGTCAGCACAGCCCAGATTGTAAAAACAGCCAGGTTTTTAACTCATGCGAAGGTGCGAAGATCGAGCCAGCCGAGCCCCGCGGAAGAAGATTCCATAAAGTGGGGCCACAGAGTAGGCTCCTCCCCGGTCACCACCAGACATTGAGTCGCTGACGGCACCCCAAGGAGACCCGTCTGTGCCTCGCACAGGGCGGTTGGTATTTGATGCTGGGAGGAGTCGCTCGAGATATCCTGGACCCATGCCATGTAGGACTTTGAATGTTAACACCAAGACCTTGAATCTCACCCCGAGGGCAACCGAAGCCTTGAATCTCACCCGAGGGCAACCGAAGCCAATGCAGGCCGCAGGAGGGGGTGTAATATGGGAGTATCGGGAGGCTCCCATCACTACCCGCGCGGCCGCATTCTGCACCAGCTGAAGCCTCCGAGTGGTATGCAAGGGCAGTCCTAAATAGAGAGCGTTACAGTAGTCAAGTCGGGAGACAACGAAGCCTGAGTGATCGCGTGCGCAGGGCATCTCGGTCCAGATATGGGCAACTGGCGAACCAGCCGGACCTGGGCAAGGGCCCCTGGCCACGGCTCCCACCTGCTCCTCCAACTTGAGCCGTGAGTCCAGGAGGACCCCCAGATTCCGTGCCCTGTCCACGGGGGGTAACACCTCCTCCCCCATGACCAAAGATGGAACCTCCGAACTGGACCGAGATGTCGGTATGCACAACCACTCTGTCTTGGCTGGGTTGAGTCAGCATGTTCCTGTCCATCCAGATCCACCGCTTCCAAACAACGGACATCACGGAGAGAGCATCACTGATGTGGTCCGTGATGTATAACTGCGTATCATCAGCATACTGATGATAGCTCACCCAAAACCACGGATGATCTCACCCAGCGGCTTCATATAAATGTTGAACAAGAGAGGTGAGAGGACCGACCCTGGGGTACCCCACAAGTGAGAGACCTCGAGTCGACCTCTGCCCCTGCCAACACTGTTTGCGAACGCCCCGAGAGGTAGGAGGAGAACCACTGTAAAACAGTGCCTCCCAGCCCCCCAGACGCCGCAACAGGATACCATGGTCGATGGTATCAAAAGCCGCTGAGAGATCTAACAGGACCAGGACAGAGGAAAACCCCTGTCCCGAGCCCTAGAGAGATCATCAATCAGCGCGACCAATGCTGTCTCCTGCTGTACCCGGGGTCGAAGCCCGATATGGATCCAGGTAGTCCGCTTCCTCCAGGAAAAGTGGCAATTGCTGCACCACCAACAACCTTCGCTAAAAAGCCAAGGTTGGAGACCGACGAAAGTTGTTCAACACGGCTGGGTCCAGGGCAGGCTTCTTCAGAGGGCCTCACCACGCCTCTTTCAAGGCGCAGGGAACAGCCCCTCCTCAATGAAGCATTGACCACTGCCCGAGGAGCCAGACGTGACCTCCCTGGAGGCATAAACCAACCAGGAAGGGCACGGGTCCAATAAACATGTGGTGGAACTCAGCCGCATGATCCTGTCCACTTCATCCTCAGAAACAGGATCGAACTCAGTCCAGATTACATTAGCCAGACCGCCACCTCCCTTCCTCAGACCACTGCAAGTCCGAGCACAACCCTTCCCGGATCTGAGCAATTTTATCCTGCAGATACAGACCAAATTCCTCAGCTCTGCCCCCAGAGGGTCCACCACCTCCCCAACTGTAAGAGGGAACGGGCAACCCCAAACAGGGGCTGGGCTGTTATTCTGGATGCTATGAGGGCGGAGAGTAAGACCTCCTCCGCCCCCACAGCTACCAGGTAAGTCCTAATATGGGCTCAACTGGGCTCGTCGATCCGAGCGGGTCGCCCACCTACTCTCTAGTCCCCTTCTACGACGCTTCATCTCCCGGAGCTCCTCGGTGTACCAGGGAGCTGACCGGGATCTGCGCTGAGTAAGGGGACGATGGGGACAACCCTGTCAAGAGCCCCCGCATGACTGTTGCCAGGTAGCCGCAAGGACCTCGGCAGGGCTGTGGGTGAGGGATGCAGGAAAACCCAGTTCTGCCTGGAACCTCTCAGGGTCCATCAGGCGCTGGGGCGGAACCATCTAAGTGGCTCCTCATCCCAGCGTGTGGGGCGGCTTGATGGAAGACCAGCCGAGGAGATAGTGGTCTGACCATGGAACGGGATGGATTGCTGTAACACCATCCCCAGGCCACTCATGCCACTCTCAGACAAAAACCAGGTCGAGCATATTGCCCCCTCATGAGTCGGGCCATCTATTATCTGGGTCAGACCCATGGACTCCATGGAGGCCATAAATTCCTGGCCAAACCCGACACGCCCCAAGGAGGGCAGGTTGAAGTCACCCAGAACTATAAGCTCTGGGAACTCCACACCCCCGAGACGGCATCAGCAGCCCAGGCAGGGCTGCTGATACACAGCTGGGGACAGGTATGTAAGCAGCATGCCCATCTGAACCATAGGCCCGAACCTCAAGAGGAGGGACTCACACCCGCCTATCTCCGGAGCAGGGACCTCCCTTGGAAACAGGGTCTCCCGAATAACAACAGCCACCCCTCCACCCCTTCCCTGGGGTCGAGACCGGTGCATAACCCGGAAACCTGGGGGTCATAAGTCAACCTCCCAAAGGGAGGCCCAGCGGAGGCTCTTCCATCTCTGGTGGGAGGAGCCAGGGGGCTCAGGGGTCCCAGCCAGAGAGCAGCAGCCATGGAGGAAGAGGCTTTCCTGGAAGGTCCTGCCAGCCATGCCTGGTCCAGGGAGGTTTGGGGCCGGAGAGCCTCGCTCAGGATCCGGGGAGCCTGAAGGGCCAGGAAGGGGTCGGATTCACAGGGCGTCCCAGGCTTGGCTCCAGGGCGGCTCAGGGCGGCCTCAGAACCAGCCGGGATGGCTCCCAAACCAGGATCAGGGTCTTGGGGTCATTTAGGGTCAGTCCAATCGACGGAGGCATGTTTCACTTCTGATGGCCATAAGAAACCATGGTTTGTGCATTCTGCAAGCCGGCCAATGACTGAGGGTCCCTTCAGGTGTGTCTGTTGTTCCTCAAAATGGAGGCAACACGTGGAGAGTGGCTGGTCTGCATGAGTGTTTTTCAAACTTGAAGAGGAATGGACTTCAACCCCCAGAGTTCCCCACCCAACAATGCATGGATGTTAGATGTTTTTTGTGCCAGCATTTGTTTTCACTCAGATGGGAGCAAAGAGTCACCTTTGCTCCCACTGGTGGGTCAGGGTCTCAGCCCTGCAGCCCCATTGGGGGACTCTAATGGCCCTCCCGCCCCTCACTCCCATTGGTAAGGGAGGGGCCAAGGGCCCCCATAAGAACCCCTGCACAGGGGCTGCACTTCAGCTCTTATTCAAGCTCCTTTAGGACTGATTCATGGGCTCAATCCAGGCATGGACACCTCCATGCCAGGGAACTCTCTTTCTACTTTATCCTTAAATAAAGCTTTACCTGATTGCATCCCTGCGTGCTACCTCTTTCCTTGGGTGCACCTCAATGAACCATCGACCTTGTGAGGGCTCTCACAAGTGGTAGCAGAGGATGGTTCGAGGCCACGCTCCCAAGCCAGCAGCAGCAGGAAGCCTGGAGGTTCCTGCAAGGATCCCTCAGAGATGGATGGCAGGAGATCCCCAATCGTGACTAGGAGTTTCCAATCGAGGATGGCAGCCCTGCATCCAGCCCCTGACGCAAGCTTCGATCCAGCCGAGGACACAGATGACCTCTATGCCCCCAGAGGATCCAGCGGAGTGCCAGGGACCCCTTCGCACTCTCCCCTGCAGCTGCAAGCCTCAGAGGGAAGCGTGGAAGGCCAGCAGTCCACCCAGGACTGCCAGGACACTGGGGAAGCAGCCTGGGAACAGGCCACCCCCAGCGTAGACCAACTGACTGGCGAGGAATGCAGGGAGCTCCTCCGCACACTCCTTGCAGCCAGAGGGACAACAGTGCAGGGGGCCTCTAGACACCGGGTAAGTCCCTCCCCAGCACTCAGGAGGCCCCCTAACATGGCGCTGGCCACCCTGGAGGACCCCGGGGCGCCGGAGCTTTTGGCGGGGAATTTCCCACCAAACCGCAGCATGCAGCTCCCGGGGCCAACCCGAAGCAACATGGCAGCCCCCAGGCCACCTACTCCAGCGAGGCTTGCTAGGCCTCAGCTAGGCCTCGAGGCCCAGCAACCGGTGGCGGCCAGCTGAAGCGGCACACAAACCACCCGGCCTCCCCCACCGGAAAGCCTCAAGGCCTACACAAGCCTCAAAGCCTGCCTGGCCGTACCTGCTGCAGTGGACATCAGGGCCGTGATCCAAGTCCTGGTCGCAGCCCTGGAGGCCACAACAACCATAGCCTCGATATTGGGGTCAGCCAGCCTCCCTCGCTACCCCCAGAAGCCTGACTACGGGGTGGGGCATCCGGTCCAGAGCCCCCCAGCCGCACCCTGTGCCTCTGGAGGGTCGCTGAAGGAGCTCTGTGCCCTCCAACTCTCTCCCTGGGGCCTACCTGCCAGGAGGCATCCAGCCCGGAGCCTCCCAGCCGTGCCTTGCACCCCCGGGGGCCCTCAGAAGAATCCCCGGGAGATCCGGCCTACCCTACACCACCGCCCAGGCGACCTGCCTACCAGATGCTCTTCGGGGGGCCTCCAGCCGAGGCCCCCACCTCCAGCACCAACCCCAGCCATCCCCAGGGTCTTCAGGGCCGGCGTTGGGCACATCCTGGCAACCAGGATCATCTTCGGGCCTTCCCGGCCCCACCATGCTTTGTAGCAGTTCTTCAGAGCAGCTCCAGAGGCTGAGGCTCCAGGCCCACTTCTGGGCCCAGGCTGAGGCTCCAAGGCCTGGGCCCAGGCCTCCTTCGGAAGCTCAGAGAGGCACGTCCTGCCCCTCTGAGTCCCAAGCTGAAATAAGGTCTGAGCATGCTCAGTCGGCGCCACCTGCAGGAGAGAGAAATAATCAGAGAAAAATAACAGCACTCACCACTAGAGGGATCCCTCTCCCATTTACTTCAATGGAATCTTCTCAAAGGTACCATGGACAAGGGGCTGGCTCTATTTTCTCTGCTCCTATTTATTCTGCTGCTTCTGCCCTTCCAAATAATTTTGAAAAATTGCATCTTGATGGGGGGAATTTCAGCATTTGCAATAAGGAGGTGCAAGTTTGTCTCTTAAAGGAAGGGACCCTGGAAATGGTTCTGGACCCCCCATCTTTCCCTTGGGGGCCCCAAGAAGAGTGGTACCACAGGAAAGCCTATACCACTCTACTGAGCTCTCTGGATGCTAAATTGTACCCCAGCATCCCAGATGGGCTCACAGCTGGTGAAGTCTGGGGCTTGTTGTATAGCCTGTTTAACAGTGACAGCTTGGGGTCCACTACGAGGCTTACACCTGAGTTTTATAACACCAAGCTGAGGTTTGGGGCCAGCATGGCTGAGCACCTGGGAAAATTGAAGGCGCTCAGGGCAGAACTGGCGCTCAGGGACTACCCCGTGACTGAGGCAAATATGATTGCAGTCATCCTGGCATCCCTGGACAGAAGTTGGGGAAATTTCATTGTCTTGCTAGAGGGAACCAGGAAGGAAGCCATGACTCTGTCCTACCTCACAGGGAGGCTTAATGAGGAGGACAGGAGGTGCAGAGATGCAGGGGAATACACCAGAGCCACAACCCATCGCACCAGCAGGAGACACCAAGACTCAGAGTAGGTTAACGCTCTACTTAAATGCTTCATCTGTGGCTCTGAGGAGCATCTGAAGAAGGACTGCCCCCATCACCAGCAAGGCCCCAAGCATGTCTCCAATCAGAAAAGGGGCAAGGGGCAGAGAAGGGGGTCTGGTGGGGCAAAGGTGGTGCTAATGGCAATTTTGTGTGTAATTGTTACCTCACCCCCACCACTGGCCTATGCTTACTGGACTCTGGGGCTTCATCACACATCGTGAACCTGAAGCAAGGTTTCAAAGGGCTAAGAAGAATCAACTCCTCTGTCAAGGTTGCAAATGGTGAGAGTGCTTTGGTTGTTGGGGAGGGTACTGTCTCTATACCAGGGCTGGGCAATGTCAAAGATGTTTTACATGCTCCCTCTATTGCCAATAACCTGTTGAGCATAATTAAGTTATGTGATGATGGCAGTGTGGAGGTATTGTTTCGCAAAGGGGGAAGTTATGTCACTCGGGACCACAAGGTTATTGGGAATGTTACTATTATAAATGGTTTGCCATACTTCTCCCCAGAGGGCCCAGTTACAGAGGACAGTCCACAGGGTGCCACCTCAGAAAGGGCCTGCGCACAGAAAGAGAGAGTGGCCCCACAGCCAGCCTCAAGACTGTCTAAGGTGCACAAGGCAGAGGCGGCCACTCACAAGGGGCCACAGCCAACTCCCAGGCAGTTAAAGGGAAGCAAGGCTGAAGCAGTTGCACCCAAGCCACCTCAGCCAGCCCCACGGCCCTCCAAGGCCAGTGCGGGCAAGAAACCCAACCCTCAGCAGGCACCTAAGGCAGGTAATCCCAAAAAGGAGTCTAAGGTGCCAGAACCGCCCAAGGCAACCAAAGCCAAGGGGGTGTCAGTGGGGAAGCCGCTTCACAACAAGTGTGCCCACCTTCTACATCGGAGATTAGGTCATGTGAGCTTCCCCGTGGTCAAAAAGATGGGAGAATTTGCTGAGGGGGTTCATCTCCAGAATTGTGAGGTTTTCCTAGACTGTGCCATCTGTAAGAGGGCGAAAAGAAAAGCTGCCCCCATACCTAAGGTATCACTGTGTAAAACCCAACACCTGTATCAATTAGTCCATATTGATTTGGTTGGGCCATTTACCCCGTCCTTAGGGGAAAGGGAGTATTTTCTCACTGCCGTTGACGATTTCTCGTGGTACGGCCATGTGTATACCCTCACAGAAAAATCTGAAGCCTTTGACGCCACAAAGTCGCTGTACAACTTTGTGGAGACTCAGCACAAGACGAGAATCGTGCAACTACAGAGTGACCGTGGGGCTGAGTTTATGTCCCGTAAGTTCCAAGACTGGGTAAGGCATAAGGGCATACACCATTTTCTTACAGCGTCCTTTACTCCAGCTCAGAATGGTGTGGCAGAGAAAAGAAACGGGATCCTGCAGACTATGGTGCGTAGTCTGATAGCAGATGCTGGGGTGGCGGAATCATACTGGGCGGAGGCGGTGCATTATGCCAATTATACCTTGAACTGCACCTGGAGCAGCGTTGTGGACCAAACCCTGTACTTCTTGGTCCACGGTAGGAAGCCAAGGTTGGGACACTTGCGAGTATTTGGCTCCTATGCTTGGGTGCACATCCCCAAGCAGCTGAGATTCAGGACTGGCTGTGGGCAACGCCTGGCTCAGATACACCCAGCTTGCTAAAACTGCTGCAGAAATGCCTGGAGACACCTGGATGCCCTCAGCAACAGCTGTGAACTTGGCCCACGCAAGGCAGCCCAGGAAAGAGGGTTACTCCTTTCCCAAAGCAGGTGAAAGAGGACTCAAACTTCCATGATGCTTAAAGGAGTTTGGCTCACTCAGCTCAATGGGTCTGCGGACCTGAAGCCACCTGGAGGGACATTCACCCAACCCCCTTGCAGGGACTCTGCCATGGGGTCTTGCAACAGGGACTGAGGGGCCCCTCCAGTGCTGGGCTTGGCTGAGGAGGGCCAGGTCCAATCCTGAGCCCCCAAAAGGCATCTGAAGCCCCGTGAATTTCCCAAGAGAATCTTCTCCTGTCTCAGCCCTTCCTTCTGGCCAGGACCAATCTGGGTCGGCTTCACACAACCCCTGACCCCTGGGGGAACAGCCCCACCTGCCAGATCCAAAGGTAGCAAAGCAGATTCAGATCCTGGCACGAGATGCAACCTGGGGATCCCTCCACCCCATTCGCTTCTCCCCTGCCCTGGGCCACCATGTGGCAGATTCCCCCACCTGCCCTGCAAGGCCAGAAGGAGCCCTCTCCATGGGGCGCCCCACTTCCCAGAGCAGGAGGAAGAAGCCCCTGGCTGACCCAGGGAGAAATTGGCAGCTGGGGCCCAGGCTGGTCTCCCCTTCCCACTGCACCCCACCAGCCCCAAACAGTCTGGACTGAGGCAGGCGTGTCTAGTGCTTATTCATCCAGGTCCAAGAAGGAGGTGAGGAAGCATGGGAATGCCCTGGAACAGGAACCCCTGGAAGGTCTTCTACTTTCCAACCATACAGTCCATAGTGCTGATCAGTCGGTCATCCATTTTGATATTTCAGAGTGGCTTCTAATTGGGACTTGAGCCCTTATGCAAATTCTATTTTTAGACATTTAAAAAAAGCTCTGAGGGATCAGACCGAGGTCTCTGTGAGATTCCCAGTGACACATGGAGACCTCTGGTTGCCCTCAGGCAGAAGAAGGCAGAGGCTGACGGCTTTGCCCAGCTTGGAACAGGTGTGTTTCCCCACAAAATCACTTTCCTCCATCTCATCACACAGGAAGGGACACCCAGCCATCTCACAACCCAAGAATGCCCAATTCTAGTATCCCACATTAATTTGAAACCCCCCAAGTTTTATACCCCCAAACAATAAATACCATGGTGGGACTGGAACTCAGAGCCTCCTGGGGATTGGTCCACATTCCCCCCAGGAATTCATGGAGCCTTTGGGAGGATTAGAATGCAGAACCTCCTGGAGAGTGGATGAAATTCATCCACCGGGTTTCAGGCCTAAGGCAGGACTCGAACTCCCGGTCCCCTAGTGAGTGGCTCAGAGCCGCCCAGTTGGCTTTGATGTTGAAAGTGGGATTCAAACTCCCCTTTGATTCCTTTCCCCCTACCAGGCACCGCCGGCCCCTCCCCATCCAAAGGGCTCCTTTGGCAGCTGCGTTGCCCTGCTGCCCCCTCGCCTCCCCTGCCTCCTTGCAGCCAGGTTGGGCAGCGCCACCCCAGGCAGCCCCACTGCTGCCTCCTGCCCGCTGCCTTCCTTTCACCCTGGCCTCCCTCCCTCCCTCCCAGGGACTGGCTGAGGGTGGCAGGCGAGCAAGGAGCGAGGCAGGCGGGCGCTGGGACAGGCTTCCTCCCAGCCCACCTGCGGGGATAGCAGGTGGGGGCTTCCGTGCTTCTTCCCTCCCTGGCCACATTGGGGCTCTGTCTCCAAAGGCTGCAGCACACCTGCCGAGGAGAGTGGCCGGAGGACCCATGAGGGGCAAGAGTGTCCCCTGGATCTGAGAATGGCAGAAGCCCCCGGTGGGGGGGTGGGCAGCCTCTGGGTCTCCATGGGACCTCTGGGTGTCTGCAGGGGGAGGGGAGCCAAAGGCCCAGAGCTCTCGCACTTCAGCCCCCTCCCACTCTCTGTGCTCTTCCTTGCCCCCCCACCTTAGTGGCTTCCCTGCCTTTGTCCCCCCCAGCCCCCCTATGGAGACGGTGCTTCTTCCTTGCAGCTGCCTGCAGAGAAGCCCCTGGAGGG
Source organism: Naja naja (assembly GCA_009733165.1). Lineage (NCBI taxonomy): Eukaryota > Metazoa > Chordata > Lepidosauria > Squamata > Elapidae > Naja > Naja naja. The sequence continues at coordinate 54,858 of SOZL01001689.1, read as the reverse complement.
GCAGCTGATGGGCCGTGTCCCCCCTTTTCTGCCTCTGCCTCTGTCGAGGGCTGCGCTGAGGCTCCTGAACTCCCAGAGCCCCCAACCTCCAGAACTTCTGCCTGTTGGGATGTTGCAGGGGACGATGGAGGAAGCCCAGCCCATCTTTGCTCCCCAAACTACAGGTGGCAACATCTGGAGGAGGTGAAGTTTCCTCTCACTTGGGGGGGAGGATTAAAAGAGGGCAGCAGTCCAGGTCAGGTGGGGGGGTTGGGGTGGCACCAGTTCCCCCCGCCCAGACCTTCACAGCATCCCCATGTTCTGCCAACATGTGAAGAGAACCGCCTGGCCAAAAAAGGTCCATCTGTTTGCTGCTTCTCTTCATTCATATGGGCACTTGGTGAAGCCATTGGGTGAGGGCATTTGGTGGGAGAGAGGGCAGGACTGTTGGGTCAGGCGAGGCCATCCAGACAATCCCCCAGTGCCCAGAGACTGCGAGGGTCCAGAGGGAGAGGGAGACTCTCCCCATCGCTTGGAAGGCTGGGAACAGGACAAGGCCAGGAGACTTGTGGGACCCCACTTCCCCCTCTGAGGGTCCCTTCCCGTCTCCCCAAGCAAGAGGGGGGGTCACCTCCCAGTACTGGCCTTCCAATGATGTCATCCAGGGAGATGAAGCTGCCACCCCTTTTCCAGAGCAGCCCTGTCCCTGAAAGAGGCTCCTCCGAGGGATTAAAATAGAATTTGCAATGGGATCGTATTTGCAATTAGGAGCCAGTATGGGACCACAACATTGATGACCAATTGATCAGCAATCTCTGTGGTGAAGCCAAGCTGACCACCTTCAGCATGCTGGTCTTCTGCAGGGTCTGGGTGACTTTTGTGCCCACCTACCTGAGCACCAAAGGGAAACACATGGTGTCTGGGCAGGTCTTCTCCATCCTGGCCTCCAGTGCTTGTCCGTTGGGCTGCATTTTCATCCTCAAGTGCCACTTTATCCACTTCTTTACTTTTACACTTCCAACATTCATTTGACATACTTTTATACATCTTGGATAACTTATGTGGTGTTAAATACCAACGATACATCATCTTATAGAAATTTTCTTTTAGATTATAGCTAGTGCTAAAAGGCTGTGTACATAAATAAATTCCTGCATGTATGGTTTATAAATAAATAAATAGGATCACAGAATTTTACCATTATGAATTTGTAAGAGCCCCTGAGACCATCTAGCCCCACCCCTCCTATCTGCAGGAATCCAATTAAAGCATCTCTTACTGTTGGCTGCTCAGTCTTTGCATTCAGACAATCCATGAAGGGGAGACTGAACTGATCTGCTTCACTGGCTCAGCTCTAAAACAGCTCATCCTTTTAGGATATTTTTCCCTTCATTCATCTAAAATCTTCTCTCTTGTAACTGAATTCACTATACCCTGATTGACACTCTGGAATAATAGTGAGCAGATCTTGCGCTCCTCATGTGTAACGTGTGTCAGTGGTTGGAAGAGGGCTGCATCCTCCCTTCTCCAACCGAGAGATTGTGTCAGTTGGAAAAGGGGCTCCCAGACTCCTCCTGATCTTCAGCTCTTCTCCTTGCGGTCTTTCCTCCAGGCTAAGAGCAGCTCCTTTGAGCTCTTCCTTGGCTTATTTCTCCCTCCCTGAAGTTCACATAGATTTTTTTTGGAAATTCTCCTCCAAGTGTGGTGCCTCCAAGGGGACCTGGTCCTTGAGTTGGGGTCTCCCCAAACCAGAACGTTCACTTCCTGAGATCCTTATGGCTGCATTTGCCTTCTTTCCATGAGCCTCACCTGCTGACTCTGATTCCGTTTCCAGTTAGCTACGATTTTGAGAGCATTTCCACAAACATACATGTCAATTCTAGTATCCCTCATCTTTCTTCCAGTCCATCATTCATGTTCTTATATGAGACTCTATTGTTAGTCCAGTCCTAGTTGCTAAAAATCAGAAATTTTTCTATTGCTTTTTACTTGTGTGCTAATCATAAATATTGTTTCTGGATACTTGATGTTCCTCTTGTTAAATTTTATTTTATTCAAAAAGGTAAAATACAAGTTTTGGAAAATAAAACTATTACAAAGACAAGACAAAACAAGACAAAACATTTTTTTAATTGTGGATGAAAAACAGACAAAACATGCATAGTGTCCCCCTAGTTGAATACAATACAGCAATAATAGTTTCTGCCCCTTTCAAAATAGGCTCACAATTATAAACTACACATCTATTTGCAATTATCTGACTTGTTATCTATCTGCTGTATATAACAAACGTAGTTAACAGGCAATCCAACAATAAAATTAAATTTCAAAACTTCAAAATTGTTATCTGCTATTCTATTTAACATAGAGGAAATTGACAGGGGCTTCTTATCTACCACAGACCACCACAATCATTACCTCTGATCCATCCAGAATCTGTCCAGGGTTAAACATCTTTGTTTGATTCTTAATAATAATGCATTTCCTGAAAATTTTAAATAGGATCTTTCCCAACAATTGCTTTCCATTCCCCAAAGTCTTGGACCTCCTGTAAATTGAAACACGATGCCTCTTAAGACTTGTTTTCCAGTTAAATGTGACATGTCCATTCCCCCATCTCCCTCAATCTTCTGGAAAGAATCCATTTCATCCATCACCCGTTCTGTCCACTGTGAGTCTTCAGAGTCCATGGCCTCTTCAGCAGGGGTGGGATTCAAATTTCTTAACAACTGGTTCTGTGGGCATGGCCTAACTTGTGGGTGTGGCTTGGTGGTCGTGACTGGGGTGGGAGTAGCTTGCTGACTGAGCATGGCTAGGTGGTCATGGGATGGTTGGGCATGGCCAGGTAGCCATGTGACTGGTAAACCAAATGTAAGTGGTCCTCGCTTAATGACCAGGTCCTCGCTTAATGGCCAGTTGCTTAGCAAGTGTTCTAATTTACAACTGACCTCCACAGAGCTACTTGGCCTGTTTTTGGTGTTTTGACAGCCACACACACACGCACTCACACATACACACACACCCTTTAACCCTGCTATTCTTTGATTCTGTAAGGATCTCCTGCTGGACAGGGCATTGGACTAGATGACCTCCGAGATCCCTTGCAGGCCAGCCCTAGATTGCTGTGCTGCTTCAAAGTCTTCTGAAGCTAGGGTTTATGTCCTTCCTTCCTCTTCTTTTTTTTCTCCCTCCTCCCCTCCCTTCCCTGTATTTATCTATCCTTTCATATATCTCATTTACTTTCTCCTCTCTCCCTCTTCCTTTCTTTCTTTCTCTCTATCTCTCTCTCTTTTCTTTCCTTCCTTCCTTCCTTTCTTTCTGCCTTCCTTCCAACCCCCCTTTCTTCCTTTCACTTCCTTTCTCACTTCTCCCTTTTTTCTTTCTTCCCCTTTTCTCTTTCTTTTCTTTCTTGGATCTTCCTTCTCTCTCTTTCTCTCTCCTTTCCTCTCTTTCTGATCCCCCTCTCTTTTCTCTCTCCCCCTTCTCTCCCTCTCTCCTCTCTCCCTCTTTCTCTCCTCTCTCTTTGGACTGTCCCTTCCTCCTTCCCTCTCTCCTTCTAAACCTGAGCCCACCTGAAACACCACCTACACCCTCCCAGGGGTGAGATTCTCCCAGTTTGGCCCTGTTCTATTGTACTCTGCCTATCAGAGAATAAACCTGCAGGCAGGGATTGTGCTTTTTAATCTTTGTGCAGGGTCTTCCAAAAAAAATACATGCAATCAACAGAAACAAACGAGGCAGCTTAGAAACAAGAGGATGCTCAGAGCAACCCCGGTTCTACAGTATCATAGAATAAGAACAGCCCAGAAGAAAGGCAATAGCAGGAAGGAAGGAAGGAAGGAAGGAAGGAAGGAAGGAAGGAAGGAAGGAAGGAAAGAAGAAACCACTCTACTGCAGAATCGTGCAGCCTTTAACGTTTCAGATTGGTGACCCTTGCTAGACCCAACTGATGCTTCTTTTTGTATCTACAGTACATGAGTTTCAGTCCCAAAGATGGTCCTTCTCCCCAGGAGTCCAACCTTCAATTCTGGATGAATACTTCTGCACCTTTCACTCTGTTCCTCAACATCCTTCTTACATTGGATCACAAGCTATCAAACCAGATCAGAACCAAGAACAACAGTTGCAGTTATGCTGCAATGGTCATAAGTGTGAAAATGGTCATGTCACTTTTTCAGTGCCATTGTAACTTTGAATGGTCACTAAATGAACTGTTGTAAGTCAAGGATTACCTGTACAAAATACAAAAGCTTCTTTGCTTGCAAAAGCTGCCCTAAATACCAATCATTAGATTAAAATACCTGCAAGCCGGAGTTACAAATCAGGCAGGTGCCAGAGCACTTTGAGGAATGAAAATAGTTAAAATGCAGTGATAACTATCAATCAGCCAACTCTTGCACATAAAGTGAAACCCTTTAGCAGAGAGGTCATTTAAGCTCTCCAGAAAGAGCAGACCCAGGAAAAGTAATCCTTAGATCCATTTGCACCATTTAAAAATACCAGCTAGTCTCACTCACCTCACAAGATATCCTAAGGAAATCACCCAGATTTAAGGAAAGGTCACGTGCCCACCCAGAAAGGCAGTAAAAAAAATCGTGCCAAGCTTGCATCCTGCCTCTTGAAGTATACCCCAAAAGGACAGTGCCAGATAGTACTAAAGCAGTGAAGGAAGACCCCCTCCCCAAATAGAAAAAGAAACCATGAGGCAAGAAAAATTCAAACACAATAAAATAATTAAATCACAACAGTAGCTGTTGCTTGTTGAAGCTGAATAGGGAAAATTATCCCGTCAATAAACACAGGATTAAATTACCAAGCAATTAAGATTCACCAAAAACCAGTTTTAGACCAAAACTCAGAAAGGGTGTGTAAACTCACGTTTGAATGTCAATCCTTCTCGCTAGCCAAGAAGCCTTGCTGAATGTCACTCATCTTGGTTCCCTATCACTAAAAGCTTTGCTTCATTATTCAATGATTTCTTCAAAGTGCTGAGTGTCCAGGGAAGTATTTCCTCCCAACAGTTAGTGTAAAAATCTTACAACAACCCTTCCCCTTTAAGAAAGCCAAGCCTCACAAGCTCGGGAGACACCAAGTCTAGGATGTCTGCCAAGAATGTAATAAAGGTGGAAAAAACAAAGGGATTCTCCAAACTGCTTATAAAGTTAACAAGGGGTTCCTATAGAACGATAGAACTGGTAGAATCCCACCCTACTCTCCACCCATCTCCATGCAGCCTGCTTCCAACCAGACTCCTTCTTCAGGGTGCCAGGCAGCAAATTACGTTCCACTCCATCCCACCATCCATCCATCCAATCCATCCGATTTAACAATTGTTGCTTGCTTCTGATTATCACCTTTAAGTTGATTTAAAGCCATTGTTATTTAATATTTATCAACTTTTCAAATAAAGCTTAGTTTTAAAGAATTTATATGCTTTTAAATCACATCAAATTAGCTTACTAAAGA
>SOZL01001689.1:36942-48413 GCA_009733165.1 Naja naja | reverse complement strand
ATATAAATGTAATTAAAAAAAAGTCTTGTTTGAAGCTTTATTTTAAAAGTTTGATAAAATAACAATGGTTTAACTCAACAACGTGATAATCAGAAGCAAGCAACAATTGTTGAATCAGATGGATGGATGGTGGGATGGACTGGAACGTAATTTGCTGCTGGCACCCCTGAAGGAGGAGTCTGGTTGGAAGTCAGGCTGTGGAGATGGCTGGAGAGGCCATGATCCTGAAGACTCACAGTGGACAGAACGGATGAGGATGAAATCAATTCTTTCCAGAAGATTGAGGAGATGGGGAATGGACTTGTCACATTTAACTGGAAAACAAGTCTTAAGAGGCATCATGTTTCAATTTACAGGAGGTCCTATGACTTTGGGAATGGAAAGCAATTGTTGGGAAAGATCCTAATTAAATTTTAAGGAAATGCATTATTATTAGAATCAAACAAAGTTGTTTAACTCTGGACAGATTCTGGATGGATCAGAGGTAATAATTGCGGTGGTCTGTGGTAGGTAAAAGCCCCTGTAAATTTTCTGTGAGTTAAATACAATAGCAGATAACAGACAGTTTTGAAGATTTGAAATTTAATTTTATTGTTGGATTGCCTGTTATCTACATTTTTTATATACAGCAGATAGCTGACAAGTCAAGTTGTTGTAAATAGAATTGTAGTTTATAATTGTGAGCCTATTTTGCAAGGGGAGAAACTATTATTGTTGTATTGTATTCAACTGGGGGACAATATGCACGTTTTGTCTGTTTCTAATGCACAATTTAAAAAAAATGTTTTGTCTTGTTTTGTCTTGTCTTTGTAATAGTTTTATTTTCCAAAACTTGTATTTTTCCTTTTTGAATAAAATAAAATTTAATAATAGGAACATAAAGTTTCCAGAAACAATATTTATGATTAGCACACAAGTAAAAAGCAATAGAAAAATTTCTGATTTTTAGCAACTAAGACTTGACTAACAATAGAGTCTCATATAAAAACATGAATGATGGACTGGAAGAAAGATGAGGGATACTAAAGTTGATATGTATGTTTGTGAAAATGCTCTCAAATCGTAGCTAACTGGAAACGGAATCAGAGTCAACAGGTGAGGCTCATGGAAAGAAGGCAAATGCAGCCATAATGATCTCAGGAAGTGAACGTTCTCATTTGAGGAGACCCCAACTCAAGGAGCAGGTCCCCTTGCAGGCACCACACTTGGAGGAGAATTTCCAAAAAATCTACATCAACACATAAGCCAAGGAAGAGCTCAAAGGAGCTGCTCTTAGCCTGGAGGAAAGACCACAAGGAGAAGAGCTGAAGATCAGGAGGAGTCTGGGAGCCCCTTTTCCAACTGACACAATCTCTCGGTTGGAGAAGGGAGGATGCAGCCCTCTTCCAATTACTGACACACGTTACACACGAGAGCGGAAGATCTGCTCACTATTATTCCAGAGTGTCAATCAGGGAAAAGTGAATTCAGTTACAAGAGAGATTTTAGATGAATGAAGAGAAAAATATCCTAAAGGGATTTATTTATTTATTTATTTATTTATTTATTTATTTATTTATTTATTTAATTAATCTATCTATCTATCTATCTATCTATCTATCTATCTATCTATCTATTTATTTATAATTGGACTTGTATGCCGCCCCCTCTCCGAACAGACTCGGGGCGGCTCACAACTAAAATACAACAATAAAAGGTAGTTGGTTCCACAGGCGGGAGCTGCAACAGAGTAGGCCCTTCCTGGGGCACTGCCAGCCAACACTGTATCATGGATGGCACCCCAAGGAGTTCCCGTCTGTGCGCTCGCACAGGGCAATCAGTATTCGATATCGGCAGAAGACGCTCCGAAGGCTAGCAAAGGATGAGCTGTTTTAGAGCTGAGCCAGTGAAGCAGAGCAGTTCAGTCTCCTCTTCATGGATTGTCTGAATGCAAAGACAGAGCAGCCAACAGTAAGAGAAGCTTGAACTGGGATTCCTGCAGGGGAGGGGTTGGCTAGATGGTCTCAGGGTCTCCTTCAAATTCACAGTGGTAAAATCTGTGATCCTATTTATAAACCATACATGCAGGAATTACACAGCCTTTCAGCACTAGCCATGTTTAATATCCCAAATTGTCTGTCCTACTACCAGAATGCAGCGGGTTGTGATGGGAGGATCCCAATACTCCCATGTTACACCCCTCCTGCGTGACTTGCACTGGTTACGGTTGCCCTCGGGTGAGATTCAAGGTGCTGGTGTTGACCTATAAAGCCCTTCATGGCATTGGACCAGGGTATTTCTGGGAGACCCTGCTGCCAATAACGGTTTTCTGATGCCCGTCGCTCCCACCAGCAGGGCCTCCTCGGTGGCATTGGCCAGGCAATGTCGGCTGGTGGCCCCCAGTGGTAGGGCCTTCTCTGTTGGAGCACCCACCCTATGGAACCAGCTGCCCCTGGAGCTCTGGGTGGCCCCTGACCTCCAATCCTTCGCTGTGACCTAAAAACTTGGCTGTTCCAACTAGCCTACCTGGACTGATGAGGGGAGGGTTTTTAGTTGTAGTTTTAATTCAAAAGGGTTTTATGAGATTTTGGTTTAATAGTTTTTTAATATTTGTATCGTTCTTTTTTATTATTGTAAGCCACCCTGAGTCCTCAGGAGATAGAAGGCATATAAATCTCATAAATAAATAAAATAAATAATTCTTTCTTCCCCTGAACAATTAGATTGCCCAAATCTGCAGATCTTTTGTAGCACAAGTAGGGTAGGGGATGACCAGACTGAGCCTGAGTGAGGGGGTCAAAGGCACCATTAGTCTTGAGTCCCACCCACAGGAGATCTGGGTCCAGCCCCCCCCGAGAATTCTGTGGACCCTTGTCTACTGCCTGTTTGCCTTGATGGTTGGTGGTTCTGATTCTTGTGGACAGCATGAGCCTGGGGTGAACCTTTATGTTCATTTGAACTGCCTGGACTTCATGATTTCCCTGCACTTGACAAGCAGATTGAGACGATTCCCCTCCTTCTCCTTTGGGTTCCTTCTCCAAAGGAACCAAGATGAATGGACCCCTATTGGGACCCCATACCTGCCACGGCTGCAGCCTTAGAGACCCCAACCTCTCTTCGCCCTCCTTCCTTTTCCTCCTCTTTCTGGAAGAATAGGCAGCATTCAAGGCGTGGGCCAGAGCCTGAATGATACTGTATGAATGGGGATCATTTCTGACCCGGATCCTGTTCCTTTTCCTCTGGGTCCCCACTAGGGCTTTCTGGGTGCATCTTTTGCGACCTTTGACAGAAAAGACGTGCTTGTGAAGAAAACAGCGAAAAGAATGACTCATAAATTGATCATCCACAAAGACATAGGGTTCAAAGGCATCATCCACTGGCCTTTCTTTTGTCAGATAGCCAAAATTCCAAATACTATGGATATATTTGAGAAGTTCGTACCCATTTATTTCATGCCGTAGAAAACTTGTGAGGATCCAGACTTTCCCTTTAGTGGGTCCTGTCAAATCCTCAAATGTTAAGTTGAAAGGGAGAATTCTGTTCACAATGGAATCTAATTCCATGAAGTGAACAAAGACATGGACTTGTCTCCACTTAGAGAGGGCCTCCCTGAAGGCTGCTGTAGGTCTAGTTGTTGAGAATTGTTGTGATATAACAACACAAATCCCATTCCTGACAAGCATAGGAGTAAAACTTCGCATGAACTTCTCTCCATTTTCTGTGTCTGAAGCAAAGACACCAATCAAGGTCCATCTGAAGTGGAGAAGGAGTTGGACAATTGCTGGGTACTGGAATCTTTTTGGGAGTAACTCGTTGAAAAGGGAATTGACTTTTCTCACTTAAAGCCTCTGAAGAAGTATCATAACTGAACTGAAAAAGCAATGAAGAATGTTGTGTTATAATTAGGGTCAAATCAAGTCCAAAATATTAGCTTTTAATAAATCCAACATTGTTTTGATGAGCAAATTAAAGAGATTATTGTTGATTAGCTGTTAGGCAATATCATGAAACAGAATTTTAAACACAGAACATTAACAACATAGTATATAAAAATGAAATACAAGAAAGAAAAAGAATGAAAATGCAATTTCTGTATCACTTCAATAATTTACTGCAATCAGACTCATGTAGATTTCAACTGAACTGCTTTGTTTCAATAAAGGTCTGGATTGTATATAAATATTTGAATTCTGACTCCACAGGAAATATGTTTCTTTAACGTAAGTCTCCCAGTAGGTTGTTTGTCTAACATGCTGTCCAAGACTCTGATCTCTCTCGTTCTTCTGCAATTGACATTCAACCTACAGTTGTATTACATCTTTGTCTTTGGAGCTCCACAAATAAAAGCCTGTTAATTATAGGGACTTAGTTAAATCTTTGATATTTAACCATAGTGTTTAGCTGATGAAATCTTGCTCAAGTAAACACGCCCTAAGATATTTAGGCATTTCTGGTTTCTTTTTTTCTCCTTTAACATTTTTATTGAATTATAAAATATTATAAAATACAGAATACAAAGTAAATAGAAAAGCAGTTGGGAGCAAAGTGGCAAGAAGTGAGGGAGGATAAGAAAAGAAAAAAACATTGACTTCTGACTCTCTCTGTTGCAGTAAAATAAGACATTAACAGCAAATCACAACTTTTTGCTTTTCATAATAATATGAACATTTCTGTAAAGGAAAAGGATGAAGTGGACAGGATTATGCGGCATCTGAGTTCCACCACATGTTTGTTGGACCCGTGCCTTCTTGGTTGGCTTATACCGCCAGGGAGGTCACCTGCGGTTGGCTCGGGCAGTGGTCAGCGCTTCATTAAGGGAGGGTGTCTTTCCCTCCGCCCTGAAAGAGGCGGTGGTGAGGCCCCTCTTGAAGAAGCCTGCCCTGGACCCGACCATGTTAGACAACTTTCGTCCAGTCTCCAACCTTCGTTTTCGCGAAGGTTGTGGAAAATGGTGGCTCAGCAGTTTCCACTTTTCCTGGATGAAGCGGACTACCTAGATCCGTACCAATCGGGCTTCGGCCTGGTTTCAGCACGGAGGCGGCATTGGTCGCACTGATGGATGATCTCTGGAGGGCCGGGACAGGGGATTTTCCTCTGTCCTGGTCCTATTAGACCTCTCAGCGGCTTTGATACCATCGACCATGGTATCCTTTGCGGCCTCGGGGGCTGGGAGTGGGGGCACTGTATTTGGTGGTTCTCCTCTTACCTCTCAGGCGGTTGCAATCGGTGTTGACGGGGGCAGAGGTGGCCCGAGGGTACTCACGTGGGGTCCCTCAGGGGTGGTCCTCTCCCCCTTTATTCAATATCTACATGAAACGCTGGGTGAGATCATCCGTGGTTTTGGGGTGAGATACCATCAGTATGCTGATGATACTCAGCTATACATCTCCACCCCAGGCCAGATCAGTGATGCCCTCTCCGTGATGACTTCGCTGTCTGGATGCGTGCGGACCTGGATGGAAAACATGCTTGGCTCAACCCAGCCAAGACTGAGTGGCTGTACATACGGCATCTCGGTCCAGTCAGGAGTGTCCATCGTTGACCATAGGGAGTGGTGTTGCCCCTGTGGATAGATGAACCTGGGGGTCCTCCTGGATGCTGGCTCCAATTGGAGGATCAGGTGGGGGCGTCGCCAGGGGCCTTTGCCCAGGTCCGGCTGGTTCGCCAGCCGTTTCTGGACGAGATGCCCTGCGTCAGTCACTCATGCCCTTGTCACCTCGCGACTCGACTACTGCAATGCTCTCTATTTAGGACTGCCCTTGCATACCATCCGGAGGTTGCAGCTGGTGCAGAATGCGGCCACCGGGTGGTGATGGGAGTTACCCGATTCTCCCATATTACCCCCTCCTCGCGCGGTCTGCATTGGTTGCCGGTTGCACTCGGGTGAGATTCAAGGTTTTGACTTTAACATTCAAAGTCCTACGACATGGGTCCACAATATTTAAGGGGCGGCTCCTGCCGATGTCGGCGCCACCGCCCGTCGCGGGCACATAGGCAAGGACTCCTCGGGGTCCCGTCGGCAAGTCAGTGTCGGCTGGCGGTCCCCGGCGGCGAGCCTATTCTGTAGCGGTCCCGACTTATGGAATGAACTGCCTCTGGACCTCCGTCTGGCCCCTGACCTCCGCACCTTCCGCCGCGATTTAAAGACCTGGTTGTTTGACCAAATCGGGCTGTGATTACCTCACCTGGGCCATGGGATAATTTTAAGTATTTTAATTTGGTTTTATTGGGCTTAAATTGTTTAATTCTTTTTAAATAATTATTGTATTGTATGTTTTAATTGTGAGGCTGCGAGTCTTGGGAGATGGGGTGACATATAAGTCAATAAAATAAATAAATAAATAAATCTACTCAGTAAAAATCAAAACCAAAGTTTCATTCTTTTCCACTTCAAGCATGAGACAAGTGAACATGTGGAAGAAATACTTATGTACTTTTCTTTATTCCAAGATGGTCAGTTTGCTATTTTGCAACTTCTGCAACCATTTCTTCCTTACTAGGAATCAAAGTGTCCTTCCATGTTTGCCCATACAACAGTCTTGCTGCTGTCAACATATATAATATAAAGTTCCAATTTTTTCTAGTTCTTTTCCATTAGACTCAAAAGAAAAAGTTCTGGTTTGATTTTTATCTCATTTCAAAATTTTCTGTATCAAAAATATGAATCTACTCCAGATTTTTTCTCTATCATATGTCCACCATAGATGATAAAAAAATCCCTTCTTTACTTTACACTTCCAACATTCATTTGACATACCTTTATACAACTTGGATAACTTAGTGTGTTAAATACCAATGATACATCATCTTATAGACATTTTCTTTTAGATTATAATTTAATGTAAATTTTAAGCCCTTCGCCCACATATTTTCCCATTGTTCAAGCATCACATTATATCCAAATTCCTGCCCACTGAATCATACAATGTTTTACATGTTCATTTTCCAAATTTAATTTGAATAACATTTTATAGGTCTTAGCGATAATATGTTCATCGTTACCATATAATGACATTTCCAATTCATTTTTAACGAAGTCAAATCCATAGCACTTTTTCTCCAGTTTAAATCTTTCTTTCAGTTGTTGATAAGTAAACCAATAGCAAACATAACCTTCTGATTCAAGTGCCTTTAATATTGGGCACAATAATATTGGCCTTTAATATTGGGCACAAGGCTTGAAAGATAAAATTTTACCATACATCAACCAGTCTGGCTTCACCACCATTTCTTTTCTAAAAAAAGGCTTCCTGGGGTGACACCCAAAGGGCCAGCTTTGTAGAGAGCCTTGTTTTATATTTATTGTAAACTCTTAGTGTGGCACGTCAAACAAAGTGATTATTAAAATCAACATTAACTTTACTTTTATCATTCCATAAGTAGCTGTGCCATCCAAACCTTAATTCATGGCCCTCTAATTCAGGTAATCTCTTATTCTGGAGACTCACCCTATAGGCATTTCAGTTTCAATACTTGGCAATTTGGAAGGTGTGTTGGTAGCAGCTCATCCATTTCACTGTTCCAACCTTACTGAGGATGGTTACATATTTCTCTTCTTCAATAGCCTGGATTCTTTGTGGATAATAAACCATGGTGTTCTCATATGTGTTTAGCATGTTAGATATATGTATTTCAGAATCCTTCATTAGTGCAGGCAAGTAATTAATATCGAGAGAGAATAACAAGGGTTCAAATATGCCCCCTTCCCTTCCTCCTTGGTAAGTATCGATCCTTCTTCTCAGGGCTCCATTGAGCCCAAGCCTCCCTCTCAAACAAGGGCTTGGAGAAAGGGCTTGGATCAGGGCCAACAGGCTGAGCTCCATTTTGAGGACAGTAAATTTCCTCCATAATGTTTCTCTCTCTACTGATAACATCTAGAAAGCCAGCAAACTGTGGTACCAAAACTGACATATTTTGTGATTAGATATTTCAGGACAAATCTGTTGAAAATATTACATTATTAATTGATTTCTTACTTATTATACAAATTTATACAGCTTTTAACTCTTCCTAAAACCTTCTTGCTCTTCTTCAAGGAATGCACTTTTCTTCTACCCAATCTCAAGGTTACTTAAGAGGGATATTTTACCCACAGTATCTATTAGACAAACTTGCCTGTAATTGTTTATACATATAATTTTATTTATAAGCATAGCGGATATGTTGTAAAAACAACCTTTGAATTCCATGGAAAAGATATGGTTGCAACAAAACACCAAAATAGAGAAACACACACACACCTGTGAGACTTTGTAGAGGTCTGCTAATGTTGATATCTGGATGGAGATGTCCCTTCTAGCTCCATCAAGAAGAGCCAGGAGGTTCTCCTTCCTTCCACAGCTGTAGTTGGGCACATTGGCTTCTCCAGTGGAGAGAATGTCCAGCAAGGCATCTGAAGTGCGGAAAGGGCTCAAATAGTTGTCATGGATGTCATAGCCAAGTGTGAGATTGTGCAGGAGCTGGGAGTTCTTGTTGACCATTTGAATGGCTAAAATTAATTCTAAGCTTCTTAAAACCATAAGAATCCTATTGTAAAAAAGTTTATTATTATAATCAAAAGCAACAACAAATATTTTTTTAAAAAATTAAATCCTTTTTGTCTCCACAATCCTACTGAATTTTAACTAGACTCTATTGATTCAAAAGCAAGCATCACTACTGTAAATAAAATCCAGTATTTAAGGAATGAATTAAAGGAATGAACTGGGAGAAGAAGAAAATAATCTGGAATTCTTTCAGGGTTTTTTTTAGCACCATCTGTGGATCTGAGTCTCTTCCACAAAATAAGACAAAAGAGAGAAGCCATGGAAATGAAAATTATTCAAGAAATCAGACAAGTGCTGCAATATAGGAATAAATGAAATAAGAAGAAAAGGAGAGTGTTAGAAATGCAAATGGAAGGAATGCAGCTCCTGAATTACCCTGAATCAGGCTGAATAGAAGGAGCCATGTTGAAAAGCCAAGATGTTTGCAACATTGTGTCGACAGTGGTGAATATACCAACGAGATGGTCTCCTGGCCTGTAAAAGCTCAATGGACTGTTTCCATCCTGGTGCTCCAAACTCAGCAGGCATTTCAGTCCACGCTTCCCAGAGACTGGCATGGACACCAGCAGAAGCAGGAGGTCCATCATTCATGGGGCTTCAGTCTGCTTTCTCTGTGGAAGGCAGCCACTGGAGAAGTAGCATAAGATCTCAAAGCTCTGGATGGTCATAATTACAGGGAGAAATAATTTCTCCTCTTGGGATCCCAAACTTCCTCAGTGCAGAGGAGAGACTGGATTCGAGTGAAAAATCACAGATCCCCTCCCGAGGGCACTTTTGTTGTGGTTGTGTGTCTTTCCTGTCAGGACATGTCCAGAAAGTGATGCTGGAAGAAGGGAGTTCAGAAACCAGGGAGTTGACTTCTGCTGTTCTTCAGCATTGCCTCCTCTGTGGAACAAAGAGTTAACTTTCAGGAACAAAAATGGGATCTAGTCTCAGAACCACCCTGTTATGGTGAAAGATGCAAAGATCTGTCCTAACAGAGAGTGCTGCTAGTTCTGAAACCCTTCTAGCAGACGTGATGGCCACCAAGAAGGCTACCTTAATAGGCATGAAATGCCGGCCAATGAGTGGCTTGAAGGGAGTTCCTGTGAGTCCACAGGACTTGGGACAGGTCCCACATAAGATACCTGTGGACAACCAGAGGATGTAGATTTGATGCCCGTCTGAGAAATCTGTGGACTAAAGGATGGTGAGCAATAGATACCAATGACCCCATGGATAAGACAGAAGGCAAAGCTGCTATCAGTCTCTTGAGAAATTATGGCGACAGCCCGTGTCCAACCTGTCTGCAGAAATTCAAGAATGTCCCCAATAGATGCCTCCATGGCCAAACGACTAGTTTTATTGCACCAAGTGCAGAAGGTCCTCCAAGTTGCATCATAACTGTGGTTGATAGAAGCCTTTCTTGGGAAGGTCACCAAACAATGAGTTTAGAAGCCTTCTGTGGAAAGTGAAGTAGGTTTGGCAACACTCTAGTCTAGGCTGCTGTCCCTTGACGGTGGGGCTGCCTGTCTTCGAATGCCAAGGAAGCCAAAGGCACCCTTGAACCCTGCCTAGTGTTAAGGGCAGGGCTGTCTTTTCACATCAGAACTCCATATATGGATCCTACGTTGGAGCTAACTTGTGTCTGAAGTGGAATTTCATGACGAATGAAGGCCTTCTTTCCCATCTTTTCTAATATGATTTTTGGATGAGGGCAGGAAGTGACAGCCTGTGGACTATACCATTGGGTAAACAGGGAGAAAGTTACAGACTTGGGACATTTTCCCCTTTACTCTTTTTGTGTGGACTTTCTGTGGTCATGTAAGACTTTTTAATAAAGTGTGGGCTGTCAAGTCTGTAGCTGAGATGGTGAAACTGCCCACAACATGGTGGATGGTGTGATCTTGCCCCACCCTAACCTTAGCCCAGAAAATGGTTTCAAGGTACCTTGGGGTCCTTGCTATGGTTGTGAGGATGCACATGGTGGGATGGGGCCCCTGTGGGAGGGAGGACCTCTGAATGATGATTTTCTGAGAGTTCTCTTTAGTAGATTTATTGAGATGGAACAGAAGGGAACAGTCATTGAACTATTTCCCATTTCAAACACAGACATACGATATTCTTCTGGATGCTATCTGAATGGAAATAATATTTCCTTTCAAACAAAAGGAAGTTTCAGAAGTCTTTCAATATCATGCTATTATCTCTCATGTTTTACACTTATTCTGGCTGTGAGATGCTCCTTTGTGTTCAGCTCTGGCCTCAGAAGGATAATTTGGCACCTGGGGATGAAGATGCAGCCTAACAGACAAGCACTGGAGGCCAGGATGGAGAAGACCTGCACAGCCACCATGTGTTTCCCTTTGGTGCTCAGGTAGTTGGGCACAAAAGTCACCCAGACCCTGCAGAAGACCAGCATGTTGAAGGTGATCAGCTTGGCTTCACCACAGAGATTGCTGATCAATTGGTCATCAATGTTGAGGTCCATAAGGCTCCTAATTGAAATATGGCCCCTTTGCAAATTCTATTTTAAGGAGATAGGAAAAGATCTGATGGATCAGACTGAGGTCAGTCTAAGATTCACACAAATATCTCTGGTTCTCCCACAAGCAGAAAAAGGCTGAGACTGATGGCTTTGCTCCACAGACAGCCGTGGTGTGTCTCTCCCGGCCCCCTCCCTTGCCCCCAGGGCAGCCACCCCAGCCCTGAACAGCAACAGACCGCCTCCTCTGCTGCCTCCCTTGAAGTCCTTGCCCCACGCTGCCCCACAAGCCTCCACTCACATCACCCCTTCAACCTCATGCTCTGCTGCCAATCAACTGCCCCAACCCCAGAATACCTCAATTTCCCCAATGAACATCCAGAAAAACCTGTCTTCTTTCCCTCCAGCCCTCCAGCTGCAAAGGCCCCATCAGAGCCCAGTCCCCAAATCCTGGGGGGAGGTTGGGGGGGTTGCTGAATCCC
>SOZL01001689.1:19640-35942 GCA_009733165.1 Naja naja | reverse complement strand
CTTACAAATAACAATATATTTGCCCATCATATTAAAGATAAAGTTCATCCATGTCTATCCTTTAATTATCTTCACATTGTTGATACTCTTTTATCATTTACAGAATTCTTTTGTCCATCAGATTTGCCCTTTCATCACATATTCTCTCCATAATTCTAAATCTGTACAGATTTTGACACTAAAAAGAATGAAAAAAAAAACCTAGAGCCCTTTTACTACTTTGAAAGTGACACCTCAGTGGTTAATATAGTAGCATAATCATAATCATTCCCTTTAAAATGAAAGATAGAGAAAAAGAAAAAGAAAAAAGAAAAGAAAAGCTACCCTACAATATATCTCTAATCGATCGGGTTCTGCAACACATATCCCCTAAGGTTTATTTATGGTTCCAAGATAATAATAAAAATAACTAATCTTGGTTATTGACAAATCTCATTTTTTTTTTTTTTTTAAAATCATTTCAATTAATTCAATTTATCTAATCATCATTTACCTTTCTTTTTGTAAATAAAATAAAAATGTGACCTTTTACCAGTAAAGATTGTCAGTAACCCCTATTGTTTTACACTTTTATAATTACAATATATTCTTATTACCATTTCTTCATGCAGAACCCCCCTTTTTAATACATTAGCCATTATCTCTATGCAAACAAGTTTCTTTCTTCATTATGTAATTCCCATGTCTCTCTATCTTTTGTTCTTGTTTCTTGTTCCTTCTCCTCTCTTTTATCCAGCTATCCCCTTCTCTATCAGTTTAATCCTCTCTCTCTCTCTTTGCCTTTCTGCTCTCTATCCTTCTGGACCTTTCTAACATGCCTAATTTCATAAATGTTCCCCTTTTTAATTACCTTCTTACATTTTTGACCATCCTCCTTTCCCTTTTATTTGTATTAATCTTTGTGTTGGTTGTCTTTCTTAAAATGGCTTTCGGCTTGTTTGGCTCCATCCTCCTTTTATCCTGCTCTCCCCTTCTCTATCCAGTTTGAATCCCTCTCTCTCTCTCTTTTCTGTTCCTTTCCTTCTGAACCTTTCTAACATGCTTAATTTCATAAATGTTCCCCTTTTTAGATACTTTCTTAGGTTTTTTTTTTTAGCCACCCTTCCTTTCCCTTTTATTTGTATTAATCTTTGTATTAATTGTCTTTTTAAGATGGCTTTCTCTTGTGCTGGCTCCTCCCTTTCCAGTTCCTTCTTCTTCTTTATTCAGCATTTCAATGCCCATGTTTTCTGCAACGAGCCAAGTTAGTTCAGTCACTTCCTGTAGCAGTTCTTTCATACTTTTAAACTCCATTTTTAATTCTTTGATGGCCACCAAATTTTATTTTCCTTATTTCTCCTTCTTTAAATTTTCTATAATCCTAACCCAGGTCCAGAGTCTATATCAATATCACCAATTAGTCCGTAGTCCGTCTTTGTGTATTCAAGCTTTCACTTTCTATGAGTCTTGCTTTTTTATTTCAGTGTCTCTTTAAAATGTAACAACCCAATCCACAAAGGAACAAGATAGTTTCTTTCTTCTTTAACTTCCCATTTTTCTCCACAAAGTGGCACTTTCTACACAGAGTCTTAACCCTTTCCTTTTATTTTGATATTCAAAATTTTCCAAGCCCCAAACCTGTTCTTATGCTGGTTCTTCCTTTCCCCGTTCAAGCCCTTATAGCTGTCAAAAATATTTTACTTATTTTTCCTTCACTTGAACTGCGCTTCTGTTTCTTTTTTAAAAACTCACCTTTATCTTAATCCCGGTGCCTTGATCTTACCATCCGATACTCCCGGTTCCTCTGCTGTCGACTTCTCTTCCTCCTGCACCAATCTTAATCCCGTTGAGACCTTCTCTTCGAGGTGGCCATTTTTGACCACCACTTCTTAACGTCTTCGGAGGGAAAAGACCAGACCCAAAGGGGAGATGCGGCTCCTCACTCTGGCTGGCAGATTTCCCTTTCTCCGCCACCCCTACAAGGCAGCTTCAGCCCCAAACCTTGCAGGATTGGGGCTCTCCGACGCAAGAGCCAGGCTGCGGTCATGGATGATCACAAACCGCCGCCCGTTCTCGAGAAGGCTCAACCCGGAAGCCCACCCAGCTGGTTCTGAGGCTGCCCTGAGCTGCCCTGGAGCCAAGCCTGGGACGCCCAGCGAATCCGGCCCCTTCCTGGCCCTTCAGGCTCCCTGGATCCTGAGCGAGGCTCTCCGGCCCCAAACCTCCCTGGACCAGGCATGGCTGGCAGGACCTTCCAGGAGAGCCTCCTTCTCTGTGGCTGCTGCTCTCTGGTTGGGACCCCTGAGCCCCCTGGCTCCTCCCTGGGGGGCGGAAGAGCCTCCACTGGCCCTCCCTTTGGGGCCTCTGCTAAGGGCACAGCTGGGGCTGAGGAGGATGGGGGCTGGAGTCCAGGCCTTTGGGAGGCCCACATGGGAACCCACTGATCCGGGCAGGACAGGGATCCACCAAGGACCTGGAAAAGCCCCTGGGCAGCTGCCTCCTCCTTCCTTCCTCCCAATGCCTGGCAGGAGGGAGGGAGAGAGAGAGAGAAGCCACCCAGAGAGGGTCACAGCCACCTTCTCCCTTTTCTTCTCGGTCTCGTGGGATTAGCCCCCAGTCTTTCTGCCCTGGGGACCAGCAGACTCAGGATCCTCAGGCCTGGCCTCACTGGGAATACTGGAAACCAGCATCCGAAACCATCTCTGGGGCCCCAAGCAGGAGAAAGAGCATCAAAGTCACCAGTTGAACCTCTGAACATGCATGGAAAGATCTCTGCAAGTCTCTATCAAGGTTTGTCCAGACATTGGGGATCACTGACCCCTATCCCACCCCTAAAGCTGCCTTTCTGTCCCTCTCCCATTGTCCCAACTTTTTTCCCTGAATGCCAAACTCTGATCCGGTTCACACATTCCGCCAACCCCCATTCGCTCAGCCATAGTTGACTCCAAGCGTTGCAGCTATTGACTGCTGAAAACCCCAAGGAGCCAGAAGCGGATCCTAGGAAAGCTCCCATCCTGTGTGCAGACAGGCTGAGTTGACCCTCCCACACAGCTGATCTGTGGCAAATCTAGGTGAGTCCACACAACGCCGTTAACCCAGGTTGATGGAAGGGAACTGCCATGTTGGCAATAGGTGCCAGGCCAAAACACATAAACCAGATGGTGGCTTAGCGTGATGACCTGCTTCCCACATGAACACAACAGGAGAAGGTTCCCACGTGCCAGAATGCATTAAATGGAGTCAACCTATTTCAAAATCTCAGTCCATATGTGATGATCCAAAGGGGCATGGCACAAAAATAATAAAGGCACAAAAGTAGATAAATTCCATTTAATGCCTCCAACTTGGTCCCCAATGTCCAGTTATCATCAGCTGCAGTAAAAACTCTCCCAAAAATAGTTTACAAAGGAAAGAAATGCAAAGTGAAGATAAATTGGAAATAACACAACCAAAACAAATCACGCTGAAGTAATTAACACGAGAGGCCAGGATGATAAATGGCAGACTTCCAAAAGATAATGAAGCACACACAGTTGGGAGGACGCCAAAACTCAGATAAACCTCGACAAAGATAATGCACGCTTTGCTTCCAGCATGGTGCTGTGTGCAAACGCCCTTCTTATGTCCTGTTCCCTCACCTTCAACTAATGAAAGGGATGAGGGCTGCCTTCTCTCTCGTAAGCCACATTGCTCCCTTCTCCGATCCTCCCTGCATGCCCTCGGATGAAGAGGGGGTGGCCCTGGGTCTTCCTCTGAATGCCCAGCCAGACTGTGCCCTCCCCCAGTCACTTCCAGAGCCACCGGAGCCCCCCTCCCCCTCCCTGTCAGCTGCTCCATCTCCCCCTCAGAATCAGACTCCAACAAGGGCATGATGCCATATTTTCAGGGGCTCCAAGGACGAGACCCTTAGAGGCTCCTTTATGGGAAGGGAAGGGAGAAGGAAGCAGCTTTGAGACTGACTCCCTCTAAAGCCCACCTCCTCTGCACCCCCAGGAAAGACTCAGGAGCGGCTGTGGGCAGCGCCCGGCTCAGATGCACCCAGCTTGCTAAAACTGCTGCAGAAACACCTGGAAACACCTGGATGCCCCCAGCAGCAGCTGTGAATTTGGCCCACGCAAGGCAGCCCAGGAAAGAGGGTTCCTCCCTTCCCAAAGCAAGTGAAAGAGGACTCAAACTTCCATGACGCTTAAAGGAGTTTGGCTCACTCAGCTCAATGGGTCTGAGCAACCTGAAGCCACCTGGAGGGACATTCACCCAACTCCCTTGCAGGGACCCTGCCATGGGGTCCTGCAACAGGGACTGAGGGGCCCCACCAGTGCTGGGCTTGGCTGAGGAGGGCCAGGTCCAATCCTGAGCCCCCAAAAGGGACTGGAAGCCCCGTGAATCTCCCAAGAGACTCTCCTCCTGCCTCAGCCCTTCCTTCTGGCCAGGACCAAGCTGGGTCGGCTTCACAGAACCCCTGACTCCTGGGGGAACAGCCCCCACCTGCCAGATCCAAAGGTAGCAAAGCAGACTCGGATCCTGGCACGAGATGCAACTTGGGGGTCCCTTCACCCCATTCACTCCCCCCTGCCCTGGGCCACCATGGGGTAGAACCCCCCCACCTGCCCTGCAAGGCCAGAGGGATCCCTCTCCATCGGGTGCCCCACTTCCCAGAGCAGGAAGAAGCCCCTGGCTGCCCCAGGGAAAATTGACAGCTGGGACCCAGGCTGACCTCCCCACTGCACCCCACCAGCCCCAAACAGTCTGAACTGAGGCAGACGAGTCCAGTGCTTATTCATCCAGGTCCAAGGAGGAGAGGAAGCATGGGAATGCCTTGGAATGGGAACCCCTGGAAGATCTTCTGCTTTCCAACCATACAGCCCATACTGCTGATTAGTCGGTCATCCATGTTGATATTTCAGAATGGCTTCTAATTGTGACTTGAGCCCTTTTGCAAATTCCATTTTCAGATGGTTAAAAAAAGCTCTGAGGAATCAGACCGAGGTCCCTCTCAGATTCCCAGTGACACACGGAGGCCTCTGATTGCCCACAGGCAGAAGAAGGCAGAGGCTGATGGCTTTGCCCAGCTTGGAACAGGTGTGTTCCAATCACTTTCCTCCATCTCACCACACAGGAAGGTACACCCAGCCATCTCACAGCCCATGTATGCCGAATTCTGGTACCCCAGGTTAATTTGAACCCCCCCACAACCAAGTTTATATCCCCAATCAATAAGTACCATGGTGGGATTGGAACTCAGAGCCTCCTGGGGATTGGTCCACAGTCTCCCAAGGAATGCATGGAGCCTGTGGGAGGATCAGAATGCAGAACCTCCTGGATGGAGGATGAAACTGGTTACCAGGTCTAAGATGGGACTCGAACTCCCAGTCCCCTGGTGAGTGGCTCAGAGCCGTCCAGTTGGCTTCGATGTTGAAGGGGGATTCAAACTCCCCTTCGATTCCTTCACCCTCGCCAGGCACCCCCGGCCCCTCCCCATCCAAAGGGCTCCTTTGGTAGCTGCATTGCCCTGCTGCTCCCTCGCCTCCCCCGCTCCCTTGCAGCCAGGTTGGGCAGCGCCACCCAGGCGACCCTGCTGCTGCCTCCCACCCACTGCCTTCCTTTCACCCTGGCCTCTCTCCCTCCCGGGGGCTGGCTGAGGGTGGTGGGCAGGCAAGGAGCAGGGCGGGTGGATGCTGGGATGGGCTTCCTCCAGGCCCACCTGCGGGGATGGCGGGCAGGGGCTTCCGTGCCTCTTCCCTCCCTGGCCACATTGGGGCTCTGTCTCCAGAGGTTGTGGCACACCTGCTGAGAAGAGTAGCCAGAGGACACAAGAGGGGCAAGAGTGTCCCCTGGATCTGACAATGGCAGAAGCCCCCAGTGGGTGGGTGGGCAGCCTCTGGGTCTCCGCAGGACCTCTGGGTGTCTGCAGGGGGAGGGGAGCCAAAGGCCCAGAGCTCTCTCACTTCTGCCCCCTCCCACTCTCTGTGCTCTTTCTTGCCCCCCCACCTTACTGACTTCCCTGCCTTTGTCCCCCACGGCCCCCCTTAGGAGGTGGTGCTTCTACCTGGCAGCTGCCTGCTGAGAAGCTCCTGGAGGGGCAGCTGTGGGGCCCTGTGTCCCCCCCTTTCTCCCTCTGCCTCTGTCGAGGGCTGCCTCTGTCGAGGGCTGCACTGAGGCCCCTGAACTCCTGAAACCCCCAACCTCTGGAACTTGCCTGTTGGGATGTTGCAGGGGGGGATGGAGGAAGCCCAGTCCATCTTCAATCCCCAAAGTACAGGCGGCAACATCCGGAGAAGGTGAGGTTTCCTCTGACTTGGGGAGGGGGAGGTTTAAAAGAGGGAAGCAGTCTGGGTCAGTTGGTGGGGTTGGGGTGGCGCCAGTTTATTTATTTATTTATTTATTTATTTATTTATTTATTAATCAAACTTATATGCCGCCCAACTCCCAAAGGATTTCGGGCGGCTCACAGCAAAAAAACACCAAAGAATTACATTAAAAAATTTAAAAACAATTTAAAAAACAACAAACAACAGAAGGGCCAGATCTCGCTAGATCTCAGTCGCAAGATCAAATGCCCCATGTTTGCTGGAAAAGCCAAGTTTTGACTGCTTTGCGGAAGGCCAGTAGGGTGGAGACAGTCTGGACCTCGGGAGGCAGTTGGTTCCCACATTGTTTAGCTGACGGAACCCAGAGGAGACAGACTCTGTTCCCCCCACCCGGACCTTCACAACATCCCCACGTTCTGCCAACACGTGAAAAGAACCGCCTGGCCGAACAGGGTCCGTCTCTTTGCTGCTTCTCTTCATTCATATGGTTACTTGGTGAAGCCGTTGGATGAGGGCATTTGGCGTGACAGAGGGTGGGACCAGTCGGTCAGGCAAGGCCATCCAGATGATCCCCCAGTGCCCAGAGGCTGCGAAGGTCCGGAGAGAGAGGGAGCCGCTCCCCATTGCTTGGAAGGCTAGGAACAGGACAGGGCCAGGAGACTAGTAGGACCCCACTTCCACTTCTGAGGGTCCCTTACCATCTCCCAAAGCCAGAAGGGGGGGTGACTCCTGGTCCTGGCCTTCCAATGACATCATCCAGGGATATGAAGCTGCCTCTTTTCCAAAGTAGCCCCGTCCCTGAAAGAGGCTCCTCCGAGGGATTCAGCAGCACCCCCGACCTCCCCCCAGAATCTGGGGACTGGGCTCCAGAGTGGCCTCTGCAGCTGGAAGGCCAGAGGAAAAGAAGGTGGGTTTTCCTGGATGTTCATTGGGGGAAATTGAGACATTCCAGGGTTGGGGCAGTTGATTGGCGGAAGAGCATGAGGTTGAAAGGGTGATGTTGGGGGAGGCTTGTGGGGCAGCGTGGGACAAGGACTTCAAGGGAGGTGGAGGAGGCAGCAGTCTGTTGCTGGTCAGGGCTGGAGTGGCTGCCCTGGGGGTAAGGGAGGGGGCCAGGAGAGGCACACGCTACGGCTGTCTGTAGAAGAAAGCCATCAGTCTCAGCCTTCTTCTGCTTGTGGGAGAACAAGAGATATTTGTGTGAATCTTAGACACACCTCAGTCTGATCCATCAGATCTTTTCCTATCTCCTTAAAATAGAATCTGAAAAGGGGTCATATTTGCAATTAGGAGCCATTATGAGACCTCAACATTGATGACCAATTGATCAGCAATCTCTGTGGTGAAGCCAAGCTGACCACCTTCAGCATGCTGGTCTTCTGCAGGGTCTGGGTGACTTTTGTGCCCAACTACCTGAGCACCAAAGGGAAACACATGGTGGCTGTGCAGGTCTTCTCCATCCTGGCTTCCAGTGCTTGTCTGTTGGGCTTCACCTTCATCCCCAAGTGCCACATTATCCTTCTGAGGCCAGACCTGAACACAAAGGAGCATCTCACAGCCAGAATAAGTGTAAAAATATGAGAGATAATACCATGATATTGAAAGACTTCTGAAACTTCCTTTTATTTGAAAGAAAATATTATTTCCATTCAGATAGCATGCAGAAGAATATCATACTTCTGTGTTTGAAATGGGATATAATCCAATAACTGTTCCCTTCTGTTCCATCTCAATAAATCTCACTAAAGAGAACTCTGTGAAAATCATTCAGAGGAATCATTCAGAGGTCCTCCCCCTCCCACAAGGGCCCCATCCCACCATGTCCCTCCTCACAACCATAGGAAGGACCACCAGATACCCTGAAACCATTTTCTGGGCTAAGGTTAGGGTGGTGCAAGATCACACCATCCACCACATTGTGGGCAGTTTCACCATCTCAGCTACAGACTTGACAGCCCACACTTTATTAAAAAGCCTTACATGACCACGGAAAGACCACACAAAAAGAGTAAAGGAAAAGGGGGAAAATGTACCAATTCTATAACTTTCTCCCTGTTTACCCAACGGTATAGTCCACAGGCTGTCACTTTCCTGCCTCTCACCCAAAAATAAATATTGTTAGAAAAGATGGGAAATGAAAGCCTTCATTCGTCATGAAATTCCACTTCAGACACAAGGAACTTCAAAATCAGCCCCAACTTAGGATCCATATATGGAGTTCTGATGTGAAAGGACAGCCCTGCCCTTAACACTAGGCAGGATTCACTAGGCCTTGGCTTCCTTGGCATTCGAAGACAGGCAGCCCCACCGTTAAGAGACACCTAGACTAGAGTGTTGCCAAACTCCATCGCTCTGGGTGACCTTCCCCAGCCGTATCTGGAGGCAAGAGGCCATGCTGAAGAACAGCAGAAGTCAATTCCCTGGTTTCTGAACTCCCTTCATCCAGCATCACTTTCTGGACATGTCCTGACAGGAAAGACACACAACCACAACAAAAGTGCCCTTGGGCGTGGAACTGTGATTCTTCACTCGGATGCTTTTTCCAGTCTCTCCTCTGCACTGAGGAAGTTTGGGATCCTAAGAGGAGAAATTATTTCTCCCTGTAATTATGACCTTCCAGAGCTTTGAGATCTTATGCTACTTCTCCAGTGGCTGCCTTCCACTTAGAAAGCAGACCGAAGCCCCATGAATTATGGACCTCCTGCTTCTGTCTCTGCTTCTGCTGATGTCCATGCCAGTCTCTGGGAACCGTGGACTGAAATGCTTGCTGAGTTTGGAGCACCGGGATGGAAACAGTCCATTGAGCTTTTACAGGCCAGGAGACCATCTCGTTGGTATAATCACCACTGCCGACACAATGTTGCAAACATCTTGGCTTTTCAACATGGCTCCTTCTATTCAGCCTGATTCAGGGTAGTTCAGGAGCTGCATTCCTTCTATTTGCATTTCTAACACTCTCCTTTTCTTCTTATTTCATTTATTCCTATTTTTTAAAATTATTTATATGCCGCCCTTCTCCGAAGACTCAGGGCGGCTTACAATTTTTGGAGCACAACCCAATGCGCTCAGCAATAGCCTTCATTCCATTGTATATGCCTGCTTATTACTAAGTGGCATTTTTACAAGGTCAGCTAATTGCCCCCAACAATCTTGGGTCCTCAATTTACCTACCCCGAGAGGATGGAAGGCTGAGTCAACCTTGAGCCTGGTGGGATTCGAGCCTACAGTAATTGTAGACAGCTGGATCTTAAGAGCAGGCATTAACAGCCTGAGCCACCAAGGCTCATATTGCAGCACTTGTCTGATTTCTTGAATAATTTCCATTTCCATGGCTTCTCTCTTTTCTCTTATTTTGTGAAAGAGACTCAGATCCACAGATGGTGCTTAAAAAAAAACCTGAAAGAATTCCAGATTATTTTCTTCTTCTCCCAGTTCATTCCTTTAATTCATTGCTTAAATACTGGATTTTATTTAGAGTAGTGATGCTTCCTTTTGAATCAATAGAGTCTCACAACCCTCATCCTATAAGGGTGCCCAAGCTGTTGTCCCTGGTGGCAGATGGAAGATTGTGAATCCCACTCCTGACACCAGTTTCTGTGGAATCAAATGCAGGACCCAAAAACCCCAATAATCAAAGCTCCCTGGTGTAATTATTTATTCAGTCTCCGCTGGAGGAATTTTCCTCTAGAAAACGGCAGGACAGATTCCCACAGACAAAAGGATACACACACAGTTATACATTTGGGGAAAGGACAACAAAATGATAACCATCAATATGAATATCTAATAGATGATATAATCGAGAATATTCATAATTAGAACACCTCAAGGTACCTTCATGCCCACCCACTGTTACCACCCTCAAGAAAGAGATATTGTCTAAATAAAAGGTTGCACGTGCATTAACTCTTTATTTCTATCTTGGTAACACATTCTCATTCCTCCAAGAACTTGGTTTCCTCACATTCTTCCAGACACTCTTTATTTATTTGAATAAAAATCATTGCTCCACTCATGTATGGAAAATAGTTTGGAGCTGAAATTCTTCTCTCTCACTTCTCCACATTTCTTCTGGTTGTAAGCTGCTCCTTTGTGTTCAGCTCTGGCCTCAGAAGGATAATGTAGCACTTGGAGATGAAGGTGCAGACCAGCAGACCAGCACGGGAGGCCAGGATAGAGAAGACCTGCACAGTCACCATGTATTTCCCTTTGGTGCTCAGGTAGGTGGGCACAAAAGTCACCCACACACTGCAGACCAGCATGCTGAAGGTGATCAGCTTGGCTTCGTTGAAGGCCCCAGGCAGATTCCTGGCTAGGAAAGCCACCATGAAGCAGATGGCAACCAGGAAGCTCATGTAGCTGAGGGTGATGTAGAACATGACAACGGCCCCTTCGTTGCATTGCAGGATGATCTCTCAATGATGGGAGTGGAGCTCAGAGTCAGGGAACGGGGGAGAAACTCCCAGCCAGATGGAGCAGATGATCACTTGGACAACAGAAGAAGACAGGATGATGGAGTTGGCCAAGCTCTTCCCCAACCATCTCTTCACTTGGTTTCCTGGTTTTGTGGCCAGGAAAGCCAGCACCACCGTGATGGTTTTGGCCAAGAGAGTAGAAATGGCAACTGAGAAGATGAGGCTGAAGACTGTTTGTCAGAGAATGCAGGTGGCTTTCCTTGGTTGACCAATGAAGAGAGAAGAAGACAAGAAGCAAAGCAGGAGGGAGACCAGGAGGATGTAGAAGAGATCCCGGTTGTTGGCTTTGACAAGGGGAGTTTCTCGGTATTTAATGAAGATGGTTAAGGCAAGACCTGTGGTTAGAAAGAAGAGCAGGGCAAAAGATGCCAGGATGATGCCTAGATGTGCTTCATAAGACAGGAAGGTTATAACTTTGGGGATATATTGAACTCTGTCCTCATTTGGATATTTATCATCTGGACACTTGGTGCATTTTTCTGTATCTGAGAAAGCGAAAAAGCAATATTTCTTTAATATTTTGGGCTTTTATCTTACAAGAAATACCTTCTTTGCAGCTGATACGTTGGGCATTTTCCATAAGTATTTCTTTTTTTATTAAAGTTTTTTATTTTTTACACAAACATGAACAAAACATAAACATAAAACATAATACAATCTTTCAATTACATACAGTGTGTCGGTTGGTACACATCTCTTGTGCACAATCTCTGCAGTCTTTTCCTTCTAATTTGAATTAATCCTCATATTATAGATCAACTATATATATTTATATTGTTATCATTATTAATTGCTTATTAGACTGTTACTAACATTCCATCATTTTATGTGAGCAAATCACTAATTTTACTTGGCCTACTTTATGACATTTATTTCATCATCACCAATCTATTCAATGATAATATATCTTTACAATATTTTATGTCTACCATTCTATTGTACTTATAGAATATTATAAAATATTTCATTTCCTGGTTTTTGTCTAACCATTGATAAAATAAATCCCATATTTAATAAAATTGTTTATCTCCTTGCTCTCTAATTTCAAATGTCAATTTACTCATTTCTGCACACTCCATTATTTTCTTAATAACTTCATCTTCCATTGGAATTTTCTCATTTTTCCAGTTTTTAGCAAATATAATTCTAGCCGCTGTTAATACATTTTGTATTGGGGTTTTGGGGTGGTTTTGGGGTGAGGTATCATCAGTATGCTGATGATACCCAGCTGTATATCTCCACCCCAAGCCAAATCAGTGATGCCCTCTCCGTGATGACCCAATGTCTGGATGCGGTACGGATCTGGATGGGCAGGAACGAACTACAGCTCAACCCGCTAAGACTGAGTGGTTGTGCAGGCATCTCGGCCCAGTCAGTTGATTCCATCTTTGGTCATAGGGGAGAGGTGTTGCCCCTGTGGATAGGGCTCGAACCTGGGAGTCCTCCTGGATTCACGCTTAGTTTGGAGGAGCAGGTGGGGGCCGTGACCAGGGGGCTTTGCTCAGGTCTGACTGGTTCGCCAGCTGCCCGTATCTGGACCGACATGCCCTTCGCAGCGATCACTCATGCACTGTGACGCCCTGACTGGACTACTGCAACGCTCTCTATCTAAGACTGCCCTTGCATACCATCCGAGGCTTCAGCTGGTGCAGAATGCGGCTGCGCTGGTTGTGATGGGAGTTTCCCAATACTCCCATGTTACACCCCTCCCGCGCGAGCTGCATTGGTTACCGTTGCCCTCCGGGTGAGATAAAGGTGTTGGTGTTAACATTCAAAGTCCTTTATGATTTGGGTCTGGGGTACTTGCGCGTCTCCTGCCAATATCAAACACCGATTGCCTGTGCACAGACGGGACTCTTGGGGTGCCGTCGGCTAGACAATGTCGGCTGGTGGTGCCCGGGAAGGGCCTATTCTGTTGCAGCCCAGCCTTGTGGAATCAACTCCTTTGGAGCTCCGTTTGGCTCCTGATCTTCGCCTTTCCGCCGATCTGAAGACCTGGTTGTTCGAACAGGCTGGGCTGGACTGACCTCCTGGGGTTTTTAAAATTATTTTAATGGTCCTTAGTGATTGGGCTTGTTCGATTTAATCTTTTTTTAAATATTTATTGTTGAATTATTGTGTTTTTATTGTGAGTCCAGTCCTCGAGAAGGGGCGCATACAAGTCCAATTATAAATAAATAAATAAATAAAAACAAATAAATTTACAATCAAATATATCAATTCTCTACTGTATATTTCAGGTATGATGCCCAATAAAATATCTCTGGTTTTAAATCTATGTGCTTTTTGTCATTTTTCCAACCATGTTGGATTTTAGTCCAATATCTTTTAGCCTCTGCACAGGTCCACCACATATGGTAGTATGATCCAGGTATCTGATGACACTTCCAACATTTCTCTGATTTGTTCTTGAACATTCTTGCTATTCTTGCCAGGTAAATGCCACCTGTAAAACATCTTATACAAATTCTCTTTATATGCTGTTGACATTGTCATTTTATAATTTTGAGACCATAATTTTTGCCATTTCTCTAAGTCTATCCCATATCCAAAATTCTTTTCCCAAGCAATCATTGTTTCTTTAACTTGTTCTTCTTCTAGTTTAACCTCTAATAAATATCCATATAATTTTTAATCACCTTTTCATCAGTACCTGTCAAAATTTTATCTAACTCAGTTAATTTATCATAAAACCTTCTGTTTTGGAGTCTTTATCATATCTAGAATTTATTTGCACATATGAAAACCAATTGATCCTTATATCTTGTTCCTCTAGTTCTTGCATAGATTTAAGTTCACCCTCTTCATTCAATATTTCACCATATCTAATTTTGTTCCATTTTTTATATTACTGGATATGCAAATGCTTCAGTAGTTGATAACCAGATTGGAATTTTCAGATAATGTTGTCTTTTAATTTTCTCCCATATTAATAATAAAGCCTCTCATATATAGTGCCTCCTAAAGTACCTGTGTTTTAGTCCCCTTGTACCATAAGAAGGCATGCCATCCCAACAACAAGTCATGGTCTTCTAACGTCAATAATCTAAAATTCCTTAATGTTATCCATTCTTTAACCCACATCAATGTTGTCGCCTGATAATATAACTCCCAATTGGGTAAGCCAAAACCTCTTCTTGATCTAGAATCTTGTAGTAATTTTAATTTAATTCTCGCCTTCTTTCCCTGACAAATATATTTCAATACTATTTTAATTAAATCTTCAAAATAATCTTTCCCTAACTTAATTGGAATTGTCTGGAACAAATATAAAATCCTTGGTAATATATTCATCTTAATTGTGGATATTCTCCCTGTTAAAGATAATTGCAAATTTTCCCATTTTTCCAAGTCTGTCACAATCTGTTTTTTGCGTTTATAATAGTTATCTTCTTAGTGTACCACATCTAGCTGTTAAATATATTCCTAGGTATTTAACTTTATTTGTGACCTGGATCTTCAAAGTCTCTGCCAACTCTTTCTTTTCTTTTTCAACTATGTTCTTTGTCAAAATCTTCATTTTATCTTTGTTTATTTTCAAGCCTGCCACATATCCATATTCCTCAATCTTTTCTATCAATTTAGACACTGTTTCTAATGGATCCTCCAAAATAAAACCAGGTCATCTGCAAATGCTTGTAGTTTATATTCTTCCCTCTTAATTTTCATTCCCTTTATTTCCCATCTTCTCTAATATTTCTATTTAGTACTTCCAATGTCAACACAAACAACAGAGGTGACAACGGGCAACCTTGCCTAGTTCCTTTCTTAATTTCTTTCTTCTTTCTCCATTTTCTGTTAACTCCATTTATCATTACCTTTGCTGATTGTCTATGATATATTGCTTCAATGGCTTGAATAAATTTCCCACCAAAGCCCATCTGCTCCAATTGTAATAACATAAATCACCAGTTTGCATTGTCAAAGGCTTTTTGTGCATCTAAAAATATCAGAGCCATTTGTTTCTCTGAATGTGCCTCATAGTATTCCAAAGTGTCCAGAATTATTCTCATATTGTCTTTAATTTGTCTCTTTAGCAGAAATCCATTTTGATCAGAGTGTATAAAATCGTTCAAATATCTTTTGAGTCTTTCTGCCAATATTGAAGCAAAGATTTTGTAATCTGAGTTTAGCAGAGAAATAGGTCTGTAATTCTTGATTTGTTGTGGGTTGGCGTCTTCCTTTGGTACAAGTGTAATATATGCCTCTGTCCATGATTTAGGTATTTTCATCTTTGACATGACTTCATTCATCACTTCAAATAACAGGAGACTTAAAGATTCCTGTAAAGTCTTATAAATTCAGCTGGTAATCCATCTGGTCCTGGTGCCTTTCCGTTATTTTGTTTTTAATGCCTCAATTAATTCCATCATCGTATGTTCCCTTCTA
The DNA here is from genome assembly GCA_009733165.1 of Naja naja. Classification (NCBI taxonomy): domain Eukaryota; kingdom Metazoa; phylum Chordata; class Lepidosauria; order Squamata; family Elapidae; genus Naja; species Naja naja. The sequence goes on along the minus strand of SOZL01001689.1, from coordinate 20,791 downwards.
ACATCATTTCAATATCCTTAGGTATCTGGGGTAGCTTCGCCTTTGCAGGTATTGTTTAATATTTTCTTCCTCAACAGTCTCTTGCTCATATAATTTTCCATAATAGTCCTGTATGATTTTTTCTCTTCATTTCCATTCATTTCCATAACAGATCTTTCCTTGATCATCTATCAGTTGCATTATCTTTTTGAATCTCTCTCATTTTTCATTTATATGCTAACCATCTACCTGGTTTATTTGCATCTTCAAAATAATTCTGTTTAGCACTTCTAATTTTCTGGCTAATTCTTCTTTTCCATTAACCCCATTTATGTTTAGTTGTGTCCATTTGAATTTTAATGTCCTTTTTGTGGATATTTCTGTAACTCCTTTTCAAGTCTCCTATGATCTTCCTCTAATGTCTGCAACATTTGTCTTTTCTTTATGTTTCTTTTTCTTGTATAATCTATTATCAATCCTCTAGCATAAGCTTTCATTGAATCCCAAAGATTTTGTAGTGAGGTGTCCTCTGTTTTATTTTCTTTAAAGAAAATGCCAATTCTTTCTCCATTTTTGTATGAAATCTTTTCTTTTAGTATTGTATTATTTAAAGTCCATCTAGATCTTTTCCTTTGTCCTTTCCATTTAATTTTAACTGGATTATGGTCTGCCCATACTTGTTTCAATGTCAATTTCTTGCATATTGGAGATTAATTCCATTGACATCCATATCATATCTATTCTTGACCAGGATGAGTGTCTATTTGAATAAAAGGTGTATTGTCTATTTTTGCATTTCTTTCTCTCAAGCATCTTTTAAGTTTATTTCTCTGTCATTTTAAAAGAGGATTTTGGGAGAATCTTTCTACTTTGTTAGTTATTTTCTGTGATTTATAATCTAATTTCACATCCACTATTCCATTAAAGTCTCCCATAATGTACATATATTATCATAGTCCAGTTAGATAATTTTCTTATGTAATTTTCTATAAAATTGTCATTAAAATTGTCAATTTATTTCCACCATCAAGATTCTTCCATCCTCATCTGTAAATATTTGTTCAGCTGTAATGATATCTCTAATATATAGAACCACTCCTTTTCTTGCACTGTGTCAACAGTGTATATTTTCCCAAGTTTTGGTTGTATCAATATTTGTTCATGTTGTTTTT
>SOZL01001689.1:0-18640 GCA_009733165.1 Naja naja | reverse complement strand
AAAAAGCAATATTTCTTTAATATTTTGGGCTTTTATCTTACAAGAAATACCTTCTTTGCAGCTGATACGTTGGGCATTTTCCATAAGTATTTCTTTTTATTAAAGTTTTTATTTTTACAAAACATGAACAAAACATAAACATAAAACATAATACAATCTTTCAATTACATACAGTGTGTCGGTTGGTACACATCTCTTGTGCACAATCTCTGCAGTCTTTCCTTCTAATTTGAATTAATCCTCATATTATAGATCAACTATATATATTTATATTGTTATCATTATTAATTGCTTATTAGACTGTTACTAACATTCCATCATTTTATGTGAGCAAATCACTAATTTTACTTGGCCTACTTTATGACATTTATTTCATCATCACCAATCTATTCAATGATAATATATCTTTTACAATATTTTATGTCTACCATTCTATTGTACTTATAGAATATTATAAAATATTTCATTTCCCTGGTTTTTTTGTCTAACCATTGATAAAATAAATCCCATATTTAATAAAATTGTTTATCTCCTTGCTCTCTAATTTCAAATGTCAATTTACTCATTTCTGCACACTCCATTATTTTCTTAATAACTTCATCTTCCATTGGAATTTTCTCATTTTTCAGTTTTTAGCAAATATAATTCTAGCTGTTAATACATTTTGTATTGGGGTTTTGGGGTGGTTTTGGGGTGGTATCATCAGTATGCTGATGATACCCAGCTATCTATATCCACCCCAAGCCAAATCAGTGATGCCCTCTCGTGATGACCCAATGTCTGGATCGATGCGGATCTGGATGGGCAGAACGAACTACAGCTCAACGGCTAAGACTGAGTGGTTGTCGTGCAGAGCATCTCGGCCCAGTCAGTTGATTCCATCTTTGGTCATAGGGGAGAGAGTGTTGCCCCTGTGGATAGGGCTCGGAACCTGGGAGTCCTCCTGGATTCACGGCTTAGTTTGGAGGAGCAGGTGGGGGCCGTGACCAGGGGCTTTTGCTCAGGTCTGACTGGTTGGCCAGCTGCGCCGTATCTGGACCGACATGCCTTCGCCTCACGATCACTCATGCACGGCGTCCCTGACTGGACTACTGCAACGCTCTCTATCTAAGACTGCCCTTGCATACCATCCGAGGCTTCAGCTGGTGCGGCTGCGGTTGTGATGGGAGTTTCCCAATACTCCCATGTTACACCTCTCGCGAAGCTGCATTGGTTACCGGTTGCCCTCGGGTGAGATACTAAGGTGTTGGTGAAACATTCAAAGTCCTTTATGATTTGGGTCTGGGGTACTTGCGGGGCGTCTCCTGCCAATATCAAACACGACCCTGTGCAGGCGGGGACTCCTTGGGGTGCCGTCGGCTGAACAATGTCGGCTGGTGGTGCCCGGGAAGGGCCTATTCTGTTGCAGCCAGCCAAATCAACTCCCTTTGGAGCTCCGTTTGGCTCCTGATCTTCGCCTCATTCGCGATCTGAAGACCTGGTTGTTCAACAGGCTGGGCTGGACTGACCTCCTGGGGTTTTAAAATTATTTTAATGGTCCTTAGTGATTGGGCTTGTTCGATTTAATCTTTTTATATTTATTGTTGAATTATTGTGTTTATTGTGAGCACTTGAGTCCTACTTTCTGATCAATTATAAAATAAATAAATAAATACAAATAAATTTACAATCAAATATATCAATTCTCTACTGTATATTTCAGGTGTGATGCCCAATAAATATATCTCTGGTTTTAAATCTATGTGCTTTTTTGTCATTTTTTCCAACCATTTCCAACTAACCATGTTAGTTCAATATCTTTTAGCCTCTGCACAGGTCCACCACATATGGTAGTATAATCCAGGTATCTGATGACACTTCCAACATTTCTCTGATTTGTTCTTGAACATTCTTGCTATTCTTGCCAGGGGTAAACGCCACCTGTAAAACATCTTATACAAATTCTCTTTATATGCTGTTGACATTGTCATTTTATAATTTTGAGACCATAGTTTTTGCCATTTCTCTAAGTCTATCCCATGTCTGAAATTCTTTTCCCAAGCAATCATTGTTTCTTTAACTTGTTGTTCTTCTAGTTTAACTTCTAATAGATATCCATATAATTTTTAATCACCTTTTCATCAGTACCTGTTAAAATTTTTATCTAACTCAGTTAATTTATCATAAAATCCTTCTGTTTTAGAGTCTTTATCATATCTAGAATGTATTTGCACATATGAAAATCAATTCATCCTTATTTCTTGTTCCTCTAGTTCTTGCATAGATTTAAGTTCACCCTTTTCATTCAATATTTCACCATATCTAATTTTTTGTTCCATCTTATAAATTACTGGATATACAAATGCTTCAATAGTTGACAACCAGACTGGTATTTTTAAATAATGTTGTCTTTTAATTTTCTCCCATATTAATACTAAAGCCTCACATATATAATGCATCCTAAAGTACCTGTGTTTTAGTCCTCTTGTACCATAGGAAGGCATGCCATCCCAACAGCAAGTCATGGTTTCTAACATCAATAATCTAATATTCCTTAATGTTATCTATTTCTTAACCCACATCAGTGTTGTCACCTGGTAATATAGCTCCCAATTGGCTAAACCAAAGCCTCCTTTTGTTCTAGAATCTTGTAATAATTTTAATTTAATTCTCGCCTTCTTTCCCTGCCAGATATATTTCAATACTATTTTATTTAAATCTTCAAAATAATCTGTCCCTAATTTAATTGGAATTATCTGGAACAAATATAGAATCCTTGGTAATATATTCATCTTAATTGTAGATATTCTCCCTATTAAAGATAATTGCAAATTTTCCCATTTTGCCAAGTCTGTCACAATCTGTTGTTTGAGTTTATAATAATTATCTTCTTTGAGTGTACCACATCTAGCTGTTAAATATATTCCTAGGTATTTGACTTTATTTGTGACCTGGATTTTCAAAGTTTCTGCCAATTCTTTCTTTCGTTTTTCAACTATGTTCTTTGTCAGTATCTTCATTTTATCTTTGTTTATTTTCAGGCCTGCCACATATCCATATTCCTCAATCTTTTTTATCAATTTAGACACTATTTCTAATGGATCCTCCAAAATAAAAACCAGGTCATCTGCAAATGCTTGTAGTTTATATTCTTCCCTCTTAATTTTTATTCCCTTTATTTCCCCATCTTCTCCAATATTTCTATTTAGTACTTCCAATGTCAACACAAACAACAGAGGTGACAGCGAACCTTGCTAGTTCCTTTCTTAATTTCTTTCTTCTTTCTCCATTTTCTGTTAACTCTCCATTTATTTTCTCCATTTATACCTTTGCTAATTGTCTATGATATATTGCTTCAATGGCTTGAATAAATTTCCCACCAAAGCCCATCTGCTCCAATTGTAATAACATAAACCACCAATTCATATTGTCAAAGGCTTTTTGTACATCTAAAAATATCAGAGCCATTTGTTTCTCTGAATGTACCTCATAGTATCCCAAAGTGTCCAGAATTATTCTCATATTGTATTTAATTTGTCTCTGGCAGAAATCCATTTTGATCAGAATGTATAAAATTGTTCAAATATCTTTTAAGTCTTTCTGCCATTATTGAAGCAAAAAATTTGTAATCTGAATTTAGCAGAGAAATAGGTCTGTAGTTCTTGATTTGTTGTGGGTCGGCATCCTCCTTTGGTACAAGAGTAATATAAGCCTCTGTCCATGAATTAGGTATTTTCATCTTTGACATGACTTCATTCATCACTTCAAATAACAGGAGACTTAAAGATTCCTGTAAAGTCTTATAGAATTCAGCTGGTAATCCATCTGGTCCTGGTGCCTTTCCGTTATTTTGCTTTTTTAATGCCTCAATTAATTCCATCATCGTTATGTTCCCTTCTAACATCATTTCAATATCCTTAGGTATCTGGGGTAGCTTCGCCTTTTGCAGGTATTGTTTAATATTTTCTTCCTCAACAGTCTCTTGCTCATATAATTTTCCATAATAGTCCTGTATGATTTTTTTCTTCTCTTCATTTCCATAACAGATCTTTCCTTGATCATCTATCAGTTGCATTATCTTTTTTGAATCTCTCTCATTTTTCAATTTATATGCTAACCATCTACCTGGTTTATTTGCAACTTCAAAATAATTCTGTTTAGCACTTCTAATTTTCTGGGCTAATTCTTCTTTTTCCATTAACCCCATTTTATGTTTAGTTGTGTCCATTTGAATTTTAATGTCCTTTTTTTGTGGATATTTCTATAGCTCCTTTTCAAGTCTCCTGTGATCTTCCTCTAATGTCTGCAACATTTGTCTTTTCTTTATGTTTCTTTTTCTTGTATAATCTACTATCAATCCTCTAGCATAAGCTTTCATTGAATCCCAAAGATTTTGTAGTGAGGTGTCCTCTGTTTTATTTTCTTTAAAGAAGAACGCCAGTTCTTTCTCCATTTTTTGTATGAAATCTTTTTCTTTTAGTATTGTACTATTTAAAGTCCATCTAAATCTTTTCCTTTGTCCTTTCCATTTAATTTTAACTGGATTATGGTCTGCCCATACTTGTTTCAATGTCAATTTCTTGCATATTGGAGATTAATTCCATTGACATCCATATCATATCTATTCTTGACCAGGATGAGTGTCTATTTGAATAAAAGGTGTATTGTCTATTTTTTGCATTTCTTTCTCTCCAAGCATCTTTTAAGTTTATTTCCTCTGCCATTTTAAAAGAGGATTTTGGGAGAATCTTTCTAGTTTGCTTAGTTATTTTCTGTGATTTATAATCTGATTTCACATCCACTATTCCATTAAAGTCTCCCATAATGCATATATTATCATAGACCAGTTAGATAATTTTCTTATGTAGTTTTCTATAAAATTGTCACTTAAAATTGTCAATTATTTCCACCATCAAGATTCTTCCATCCTCATCTGTAAATATTTGTTTAGCTGTAATGATATCTCTAATGTATAGAACCACTCCCCTTTTCTTGCACTGGGTCAACGAGGTGTATATTTTCCCAAGTTTTGGTTGTATCAATATTTGTTCATGTTTTGATGTTGACATGTGGGCAGATTATGTCTAGTTTTAGTTTCTCTAATTTATGAAATATTTTCCTTCTTTTAGTAGCCGAATTAAGTCCATTTATATTAATTGAAATCAGTTTTTTCTCTTCCATGTTTATACTTTATAAGAAGGGTTTACTGCTCTAGTGGATCTCTGTTCTCTTGCTTCTCTTGCCTCCTATAGCACCTTCTTCTTTATCTCTTACTTCTAAGCATTCCTCTTGAATTCTAATTATTGCCTCTTCTCATCTTATATCTTCTTCTTTCCCTCTAAAGTATTCTGCATAAAATAATTCCACTTTTTCAGTTGACTCTATTCTGTATCTTTGTTCTTGCCATGTAAATATAAGACCTTCAGGTATCAGCCATCTGTAATTCACACCTTTCTTAATTAACATTTTTGTCAAAAAATGATACTCTCTTCTCATCTCTCTCACTCTCCTCGGTACTTGTTTCAGCACCACAATCACTTTATCTTTGTATTTCAATGTTTTCTCTCTTGCACTCTGTAGCATTTGAGTTTTTAGTGCTTTCTTCATGAATCTTATATGGACTTCTCTAGGTAGTTTGTTTCTCATTGCATATCTTGTAAAATTTGGAACACCTCATCTATTCCATCCATCATTTTCTCCTTGGTTATTCCAGAGCATTTGCCAATATATCTATCATTATTTCTGCCAGGTTTTCTCCCTTTTCTTCTTCTATATTTTGGAATCTAAGGTAAAACTCTGCCCTGTCAATCTCTCATCCCAGCATTCCACTTTTATCCTGTTCAACCACACTCAATCTGCTGTCAATGTCACCAATTTTCTTATCTCTTTGTTCATCCTTTTCTTTGGAATCTGCCCTCATACTTCATCATCATTTGTTGAATGTTCTCAATCTTTTCATCTTTTTTTTCTGTTCTTTGTTCAATCTTCTCTGTTCTCTTTTCAATTTTTTGAATTCCTTGCATGATCATCTGTAATGTAACCTCTTTGTCCTTATCTCTTTTTTTCTCCTGCTGTAACATCATCTGTATTGATCGCTGTCCACCAAGTGGTGAAGAGGAAGAAGTTGGTATTGAAGAGCCTGTAGCAGCTATCTTCCTACTCATTTCCAGTCAATTGCAGATCTTTTCAATAGACTAACAGGTCACAAACAATGATATACAATCTTCAGGTTCTTCTATATCTTAATCCACTTATATGGGAAGCAATTGACAAAACACAAAGAGCAATAAGGGTCTTCAGGTTCTTCTATACCTTAATCCAATTAGATACACAAAGATTAACAGGTCACCAGCAACAATAAAAATCTTCAGGTTCTTCTATACCTTAATCCATTTAATTGGGGAGGAATATGCCCAGCAAAGAATTAAACAATCTCCAAAAGGAAGAAAAAAGGAAAAAAGTAAGTAAAAATGATGTTTCCCTGTTAGGGCAAAAGAGGAAAAAAAAACACACTAAAAAAAGAAAAGAAAATGCACATTCTTCAGGGAATATAAAAGACTAGAGAAAGAGGAATTAATACTAATAATTATTCAAATGTTCCAATTTAAAATAAAAAAGATGCATTAAAAGTCAAAAGAAAATAAAAGGAAAAAAATCTGCTCCAATACAAAATAGTTCACCTAATCTTGTAAAAGAAAAAGAAAACAATCCCATCGGAAAAGCCAAACAGGCACAGATGCCAGCTAAATACAAAAAGAAAAAAGGAAAGAAAGAGGGGGGAGGAGTAGAAAAGAAAAAAAAGAAAACTTTCTATCACAGAGTAAAACACTGCCACAGTACGATATCCAAGGCTCTCTTGTCAAAGTCCAAACAAATTTCTGAGAGACTCTTTTTCAAGTTCACTATAATCTCTTTTCTTTCAACTCCAGCGCCAAATAGATCACCAGAACAGCACCTGCAATAACATTCTTCCATGCTCATCCCACTATCTTGTTAAGGCACATAAACAGACAGGCTGAAAAATCGTTGAATTAAAGTTCCTAGTCCCTTTATTCTCAAGAGTGAAAAACACAGTAAAGGGAAATAATGTATTCAAGCCTCTGGGTGGCAGAGTTACTTAGTAGACTCTACTTTCCCTCTTTCTTTATAGCCAGGACAACCAAAAGGAAAAAAAAGTTAAAAAGTCCTTCTTTTGAAATGAAACAAAATAGAACTACACAATAAAGTAAAGGAAAAAAGTTATCCCTTTCACAAAAGTTACCACTTAGCAGTAAAAAAGAAAGACCAGTCCAGTTTATAATTAAAACCTTTTGGCGTCTATAACAAAATCCAGTTAAAAAAAAACAATTAGTTTGACTTCAGGCTTATTTTTGCCGCCTATCCTCTTCTGTCTCCACTTTCCAATTTTTCCTTTACCCCCTTAGGGTGTTCTCTTTCCAAAAATAATATTTAGAAATATCTCATCAAAACGACACACTTTCTTTCCCTCTTTCTTCCGTTCCAGAGCTGTCACAAATTTCAGCAGCTTCAATGGCCACTGCTCTGCAGCCAGAAAAGACAGCTTCTCCTGGATCAAGCAGGGACTTTGCAGTGTCCCTGGGATCAGCAGAATGCGCCCTCCACTACCACCATCTCTATGGGACGTTTGGGTCCAGATGGACCGGCCAGCTGGGGAGATATCGACAGCGGTTCTGGAGTCTCAAGATCGCGCGTTGTATCATCATGACGTCAGTTCTGCCCTCTCCCAAAAATATTTCTTAATGATTTCATTAAAAAGAGCATAAGAAGGATATATATTTTTTTTAAAAATGTTAGCTAGGTATATGAAGTTGAGGGAAGTTCTAGAAGGTAATTATTTCCAGTGTAATGTGTAGAATCTTCATAGGAACCTACGTTATTAGAAGTTAACAAAAATCATATAATCTTTTTAGGCAAACACCCTGAGTCCTGCCACATGGCAGTTAATATACTGGACTTGGAGGATACCTAGAGTATCTTGTAACATCTGGAAGCAATCTGGAATTAAGGAGAATCTTCCTATCAGGGAGAACAATTAACCAGTGGAACAGAAGTTGCCTTCAGAGGTTTGGGGTACTTCAACATTGGGGGTTTTTAAGAAGAGACACAGTCACTCTGTCTGAAAGGTAGCAGTTTCTCTGCTTGATCAGGGGCTGGACTAGAAGACTTCCAAGGTCCCTTCCAGCTCTATTTTGATTGATTGATTCATCTACATGACTGGCAGACTATTTGTGTAATGAGTTGCCCCCATAACTATCCACAGCACCACATTATGGACCAGGGACACCTTCTCAGGGATCCTCAAGGGGAGGCCAATAAACAGGGAATTGCAAGATCTTTCAAAAGGTGGACCTAAAACAGTTCACCAAGTTCCAGAGAACTCAGGTGTTCCTAGAAAGGTGAACTCAGCAGCACTTATCCTAACTAAAAAGCAGAAGAGATATTTCCACTGCTGTTAGTAAAGCTAGCCCAGTCTGCCACACATTCTTCCCATCAGTGAGACAGCACACGACTGATGGATGATCTCTGAGGGCTCGGGACAGGGTCTTCCTCTGTCCTAGTCCTTTAGATCTCTCTCAGCGGCTTTCGATACCACTTCCACCATGGTATCCTCTGCTGCTTAGAGGTTTGGGGTGGGGGAACCGCTTTGTTGGTTCTCTCTCCTTCCTTCGGGCCGCCAGAAGTGGTGTTGGCAGGGGGCAGAGGTCGGCCCGAGACCCCTCACTTGGGGTGCCGCAGGGGTCTGTCCTTTCTCCTCTCCTGTTCAATATCTACATGAAACCGCTGTGAGATCATCCGAGGTTTTAGTGAGGTATCATCAGTATGCTGATGATACCCAGCTTTATATCTCCACCCCAGGCCAGATCAGTGACGCTCTCCGCGTGATGTCCCGTGCCTGGAGGCGGTACGGGTCTGGATGGGTAGTAACAGGCTTCAGCTCAACCCCACCAAGACGGAGTGGCTGTTCTTACCGGCATCTCGTCTTTATTGGATGTACCATCTTTGGTCATGGGGAGAGGTGTTGCCCCCGGGATAGGGCGAAACCTGGGTGTCCTCCTGGACTCACAGCCCGGTTTGGAGGAGCATGTGAGCTGTGGCCAGGGGGCTTTTGCCCAGGTTCGCTGGTTCGCCAGCTTCGCTCTTATTTGGACCGAGATGCCCTTCGAACGGTTACTCATGCTTGTCACCTCTAGGATTGACTACTGCAATGCTCTCTACATGGGGCTTCTTGGACGGTCCGGAGGCTTCAGTTGAGATGCAGCCGCTGGTTGTGATGGGGTATCCCGATACTCCCATGTTACACCCCTCCTGCGCGGCTTGCATTGGTTGCCGGTTGCCTCCCGGTCGCCTTCAAGGTATTAGTTACAACTTATAAAGCCCTTAATGGCTTGGGTCCAGGGTACTTAAGGGAACGCCTCCCTGCCAGCATCACTTCTCCGACGCCCTGTTCGCTCTCATAGGAGGGGCCTTGGGGTGCCGCCAGTCAGATATTGTAGGCTGGCGGTCCCCAGGGCTAGGCCTCTGTGGGAGCACCTGCCCTTTGAATCAGCTCCCCGTCGATCTCTGCTTGGCCCCTGACCTCCGCTCCTTCCGCCGGGACCTGAAGACTTGGTTGTTCCAACGGGCCGGCCTTGAATGACCCGGGGTTGGGTTTATTTTAATTTTATTTGGCTTGTTTACTGTTTAATTTTGTTTTATTGTAAATTTTTCTCTGTTTTAATGTTCAGCCCCTGAGTCCTTAGGGAATAGGGCGGCATACAAGTCGAATAAATAAATAAATAAATCTCTTCCCAGCCCGTCCTTCAAAGGTTTTTTTTAATTTACTTCCTTTTAGATAAGAAATTGTACACTTTCATGAAAATGTTCTGGATGGATCCAGTTCCACCAGGCCTTCCTTTCCTCTGGTGTCACCCACCTTCCTGAGTGGAGAAAGTCCCTCTGGACAGGAACAGTCGTAGCAGCAAACTGGTTTCCTTCAAGCCCTCTTGGCAAATCCAGGAGGACAACTTTCCACACATATGGACTGAGGCAGGGACTGAGCAGAAAAAGAAGGAATGCCAAAGAAAAGATGTTAGGACTCTCCATCCATGGAAAATGGTGGGAGAAATGGATGGAGACAAGTAGCCTCTGGTCTCACTGAGGTAAATAAGAAATCTCTGACTACTTCTAAACAGATGCAGGAGGTAGAACAACTGGCAGATCCTTCATTTAGTTCAGGGGTGGGATGCTACCAGTTGGGCCCGGTTCTATAGAACCAGTAGCTCTGAAGAGCATTAGACACTGAACAGGTTTGCTGCAACAACCTTTTGTTCGTCTGTTTGGCCTGCCCTGCCATTGTGCCTTATTTCCTGTTTTTCAACCCAGCTGCTTTCAGGCACAGCTGAGGTTGAAAAGCAGGAAAGAAGAGGCTTTTCAAATGCTGCACACCCACACACAGCGCTTGTCAGTTGTCCGGGAGGCACAGCTGAGGTTTTTTGGAAATGCTGTGCACGCGCATGAAAAACACACTCTCACCAAACCAGTAGTAACACTGGTTAATCCCACCCCTGATTTAGTTCCTTCCTTTTGCTTTTGGAATTTAACAATACAATTTAAGTACTTGACTATCTGATAAAGTGTGGAAGGATGGGATTGAAAACAAGATTTAAGTATGATGATGTAGTCGTATTAAAACTGAGAATAAAGTTTACTGTAAATGATTTCGGAAACTTTCATTCCATTAGATTTTTTAATATGAAATTAAACTGTGATGAAGAAAAAAACCTCTGACCAGTAAGATCTTGGAAGATTTCATTGCAAAGCCACTCCACTGAGGTCCTGTCTCTTGAAGAACTTCCATTAGAAGATACCAACTGGCATGGAAGGCCAACCACCCTGGCCTTCTAGGCCCACTGGAAATGGGACCTCAGGCTTTGGAAAACAGAGAAAAGACACCAAAATTTCTCCCACCTTATTGAGCAACTTTAGCCATGAAAAAACATCTTGTTTGATAGAAAGTTTCTGTCTTTCAAAATTCACCAGAGTCTCTCTCCTGAAATCCTCCTTGGGAAGAACCAAGAAGACATTGATCATCACATCTGCTGTTATCTCTCTATTTTGATCCAAGTAGAGTTTCATGTAGGAAATATTCCAAAATTCATTCTTCTTCAGAAAGCGATGAAACTAGAATGGGAACATCCTGGAATTTGAAGATGAGAAAACTTGGTTTCTTATCCCACATTAAAACTTTCTTCTACAATTGTCTAATCTCCAAATATGTTTAATTAGGATACAAATACTGCCATTAGCTTTATAAGTGAAACAAACAATTTTGTGCTGTGAGTAGAGACCTGAGGGATGGTATGATGACTATGTGGATAAAAACTGTCTTCAAAATGATACTCAAATAATTTTGAATCTTTTAAAATCTCTCCTATGAAACCTGAAGGTGATGGATAACAATTTGCCATTGGTCATCAATTTTTCTATATTGTCATAATAATGGGTAATTAATATGATCTTGTATAAGCTAATGATGTGATTTAAAGAATATAAATTCTTTAAACTTGCAAGTCCTTGGTGGCCCAGGCTGTTAAATGCCTGCTCTTAAGATCCAGCTGTCTACAATTAATGCAGGCTCAATCCCACCAGGCTCAAGGTTGACTAGCCTCCATCCTCGTAGGTAAATTGAGGACCCAAAATTGTTGGGGCAATAAGCTGATTCTTGTAAAATGCCGCTTAGTAATAAGCAGGCATATACAATGGAATGAAGGCTGAGCTGCATTTGAGTCTCGGAGAAGGGCTGCATATAAATGTAATTAAAAAAAAAGTCTTGTTTGAAGCTTTATTTTAAAAGTTTGATAAAATAACAGTGGTTTTAACTCAACTTAAACGTGATAATCAGAAGCAAGCAACAATTGTTGAATCAGATGGATGGATGGTGGGATGGACTGGAATGTAATTTGCTGCTGGCACCCCTGAAGGAGGAGTTCATAAGTCAGGCTGTGTGGAGATGGCTGGAGAGCCCATGGATGCTGAAGACTCAAAGTGGACAGAACGGACGACGGATAAAATCGATTCTTTCCGGAAGATTGAGGGAGATGGGTGAATGGACTTGTCACATTTAACTGGAAAACAAGTCTTAAGAGGAATCGTGTTTCAATTTACAGGAGGTCCTATGACTTTGGGGAATGGAAAGCAATTGTTGGGAAAGATCCTAATTACAATTTTAAGGAAATGCATTATTATTAAGAATCAAACAAAGTTGTTTAACTCTGGACAGATTCTGGATGGATCAGAGGTAATAATTGCGGTGGCCTGTGGTAGGTAAGAAGCCCCTGTAAATTTTCTGTGAGTTAAATACAATAGCAGATAACAGACAGTTTTGAAGATTTGAAATTTAATTTTATTGTTGGATTGCCTGTTATCTACGTTTTTTATATACAGCAGATAGCTGACAAGTCAAGTTGTTGTAAATAGAATTGTAGTTTATAATTGTGAGCCTATTTTGCAAGGGGGAGAAACTATTATTGTTGTATTGTATTCAACTGGGGGGACAATATGCACGTTTTGTCTGTTTCTAATGCACAATTTAAAAAATGTTTTGTTTTGTTTTGTCTTGTCTTTGTAATAGTTTTATTTTCCAAAACTTGTATTTTTCCATTTTGAATAAAATAAAATTTAATAATAGGAACATAAAGTTTCCAGAAACAATATTTATGATTAGCACACAAGTAAAAAGCAATAGAAAAATTTCTGATTTTTAGCAACTAAGACTTGACTAACGATAGAGTCTCATATAAAAACATGAATGATGGACTGGAAGAAAGATGAGGGATACTAAAGTTGAAATGTACGTTTGTGAAAATGCTCTCAAAATCGTAGCTAACTGGAAACGGAATCAGAGTCAGCAGGTGAGGCTCATGGAAAGAAGGCAAATGCAGCCATAATGATCTCAGGAAGTGAATGTTCTGGTTTGGGGAGACCCCAACTCAAGGACCAGGTCCCCTTGCAGGCACCACACTTGGAGGAGAATTTCCAAAAAATCTACATCAACACATAAGCCAAGAAAGAGCTCAAAGGAGCTGCTCTTAGCCTGGAGGAAAGACCACAAGGAGAAGAGCTGAAGATCAGGAGGAGTCTGGGAGTCCCTTTTCCAACTGACACAATCTCTCCATTGGAGAAGGGAGGATGCAGCCCTCTTCCAATTACTGACACACATTACACATGAGGAGCGCAAGATCTGCTCACTATTATTCCAGAATGTCAATCAGGGAAAAGTGAATTCAGTTACAAGAGAGATTTTAGATGAATGAAGAGAAAAATATCCTAAAAGGATTTATTTATTTATTTATTTATTTATTTATTTATTTATTTATTTATTTAATTAATCTATCTATCTATCTATCTATCTATCTATCTATCTATCTATCTATTTATTTATAATTGGACTTGTATGCCGCCCCTCTCGAACAGACTCGGTGGCTCACAACTAAAATACAACAATAAAAGGTAGTTGGTTCCACAAGGCGGGAGCTGCAACAGAGTAGGCCCTTCCCTGGGGCACTGCCAGCTGACACTGTCTCACGGATGGCACCCCAAGGAGTTCCCCGTCTGTGCGCTCGCACAGGGCAATCAGTATTCGATATCGGGAAGAGCGCCCCATGAAGGCTAGCAAAAGGATGAGCTGTTTTAGAGCTGAGCCAGTGAAGCAGAGCAGTTCAGTCTCCTCTTCATGGATTGTCTGAATGCAAAGACTGAGCAGCCATCAGTCAGAGAAGCTTGAACTGGGATTCCTGCAGGGGGGAGGGATTCGGCTAGATGGTCTCAGGGTCTCCTTCAAATTCACAATGGTAACAATCTGTGATCCTATTTATAAACCATACATGCAGGAATTACACAGCCTTTTAGCACTAGCCATGTTTAATATCCCAAATTGTCTGTCCTGCTACCAGAATGCAGCGGCGCGGGTTGTGATGGGAGGATCCCAATACTCCCATGTTACATCCCTCCTGCGTGATTTGCACTGGTTACCGGTTGCCCTCCGGGTGAGATTCAAGGTGCTGGTGTTGACCTATAAAGCCCTTCATGGCATTGGACCAGGGTATTTACGGGAGACCCTGCTGCCAATAACGGTTTTCCGATGCCCCGTGCGCTCCCACCAGCAGGGCCTCCTCCGGGTGGCGTCAGCCAGGCAATGTCGGCTGGTGGCTCCCAGTGGTAGGGCCTTCTCTGTTGGAGCACCCACCCTATGGAACCAGCTGCCCCTGGAGCTCTGGGTGGCCCCTGACCTCCGATCCTTCCGCTGTGACCTAAAAACTTGGCTGTTCCAACTAGCCTACCCGGACTGATGAGGGGGAGGGTTTTTAGTTGTAGTTTTTAATTCAAAAGGGTTTTATGAGATTTTGGTTTAATAGTTTTTTAATATTTGTATCGTTCTTTTTTATTATTGTAAGCCACCCTGAGTCCTCAGGGAGATAGGGTGGCATATAAATCTCATAAATAAATAAAATAAATAATTCTTTCTTCCCCCTGAACAATTAGATTGCCCAAATCTGCAGATCTTTTGCAGCACAAGTAGGGTAGGGGATGACCAGACTGAGCCTGAGTAAGGGGGTCAAAGGCACCATTAGTCTTGAGTCCCACCCACAGGAGATCTGGGTCCAGCCCCCCTGCCCCTGAGAATTCTGTGGACCCTTGTCTACTGCCTGTTTGCCTTGACTGTTGGTGGTTCCGATTCTTGTGGACAGCATGAGCCTGGGGTGAACCTTTATCTGCAGTTGAACTGCCTGGACTTCATGATTTCCCTGCACTTGACAAGCAGATTGAGACGATTCCCCTCCTTCTCCTTTGGGTTCCTTCTCCAAAGGAACCAAGATTAATTGATCCCTATTGGGACCCCATACCTGCCACGGCTGCAGCCTTGGAGACCCAAACCTCTCTTCACCCTCCTTCCTTCTCCTCCTCTTTCTGGAGGAATAAGCGGCATTCATGGCCTGGGCCAGAGTCTGAATGAAACTGTATGCATGGGGGTCATTTCTGATCTGGATCCTGTTCCATTTCCACTGGGTCTCCACTGGGGCTTTCTGGGTGCATCTTCTGCGGCCTTTGACAGAAAAGACGTGCTTGTGAAGAAAACAGTGAAAAGAATGATTCATAAATTGATCATCCACGAACAAATTGGGTTCAAAGGCATCATCCACTGGCCTTTCTTTTATCAGATAGCCAAAGTTCCAAACACTATGAATATATCTGAGAAGTCCGTCGTTTATTTCATGCCATAGAAAACTTGTGAGGATCCAGACTTTCCCTTTAGTGGGTCCTGACAAATCCTCAAATGTTAAATTGAAAGGGAGAATTCTGTTCACAATGGAATCTAATTCCATGAAGTGAACAAAGACATGGACTTGTCTCCACTTAGAGAGGTCCTCCCTGAGGGCTGCTGTAGGTCCAGTTGTTGAGAATTGTTGTGATATAACAACACAAATCCCATTCCTGACAAGCATAGGAGTAAAAATTCTCATGAAGTTCTCTCCATTTTCTGTGTCTGAAGCAAAGAGACCAATCAGGGTCCATCTGAAGTGGAGAAGGAGTTGGACAATTGCTGGGTACAGGAATCTTTTTGGGAGTAACTTCGTTGAAAAGGGGAATTGACTTTTCTCACTTAAAGCCTCTGAAGAAGTATCATAACTGATCTGAAAAAGCAATGAAGAATGTTGTGTTATACTTAGGGTCAAATCAAGTCCAAAATATTAGCTTTTAATAAATCCAACATTGTTTTGATGAGCAAATTAAAGAGATTATTGTTGATTAGCTGTTAGGCAATATCATGAAACAGAATGTTGAACACAGAACATTAACAACATAGTATATAAAAATGAAATACAAGAAAGAAAAAGAATGAAAATGCAATTTCTGTATCACTTCAATAATTTACTGCAATCAGACTCATGTAGATTTCAACTGAACTGCTTTGTTTCAATAAAGGTCTGGATTGTATATAAATATTTGAATTCTGACTCCACAGGAAATATGTTTCTTTAACGTAAGTCTCCCAGTAGGTTGTTTGTCTAACATGCTGTCCAAGACTCTGATCTCTCTCGTTCTTCTGCAATTGACATTCAACCTACAGTTGTATTACATCTTTCGTCTTTGGAGCTCCACAAATAAAAGCCTGTTAATTATAAGGGACTTAGTTAAATCTTTGATATTTAACCATAGTGTTTAGCTGATGAAATCTTGCTCAAGTAAACACCGCCCTAAGATATTTAGGCATTTCTGGTTTCTTTTTTTTTTCTCCTTTAACATTTTTATTGAATTATAAAATATTATAAAATACAGAATACAAAAGTAAATAGAAAAGCAGTTGGGAGCAAAAGTGGCAAGAGAAGTGAGGGAGGATAAGAAAAGAAAAAGAAACATTGACTTCTGACTCTCTCTGTTGCAGTAAAATAAGACATTAACAGCAAATCACAACTTTTTGCTTTTTCATAATAATATGAACATTTCTGTAAAGGAAAAGGATGAAGTGGACAGGATTATGCGGCATCTGAGTTCCACCACATGTTTGTTGGACCCGTGCCCTTCTTGGTTGGCTTATACCGCCAGGGAGGTCACCTGCGGTTGGCTCCGGGCAGTGGTCAACGCTTCATTAAGGGAGGTGTCTTTCCCTCCGCCCTGAAAGAGGAGGTGGTGAGGCCCTCTTGAAGAAGCCTGCCCTGGACCCGACCATGTTAGAACAACTTTCGTCCAGTCTCCAACCTTCGTTTCTAGCGAAGGTTGTGGAGAGTGTGGTGGCTCAGCAGTTTCCACTTTTCCTGGATGAAGCGGACTACCTAGATCCGTACCAATCGGCTTCCGGCCTGGTTTCAGCACGGAGAGGCATTGGTCGCACTGATGGATGATCTCTGGAGGGCCGGGACAGGGGATTTTCCTCTGTCCTGGTCTATTAGACCTCTCAGCGGCTTTTGATACCATCGACCATGGTATCCTTTTGCGACGCCTCGGGGGCTGGGAGTGGGGGGCACTGTATTTGGTGGTTCTCCTCTTACCTCTGGGCGGTTGCAATCGGTGTTGACGGGGGGGCAGAGGTCGGCCCGAGGGTACTCACTTGTGGGGTCCCTCAGGGGTCGGTCCTCTCCCCCCTTTTATTCAATATCTACATGAAACCGCTGGGTGAGATCATCCGTGGTTTTGGGGTGAGATACCATCAGTATGCTGATGATACTCAGCTATACATCTCCACCCCAGGCCAGATCAGTGATGCCCTCTCCGTGATGACTCGCTGTCTGGATGCGGTACGACCTGGATGGACTGAAACATGCTTGGCTCAACCCAGCCAAGACTGAGTGGCTGTACATACGGCATCTCGGTCCAGTCAGGAGTGTCCATCGTGACCATAGGGGAGTGGTGTTGCCCCTGTGGATAGGGCGCGGAACCTGGGGGTCCTCCTGGATGCGGCTCCATTGGAGGATCAGGTGGGGGCCGTCGCCAGGGGGCCTTTGCCCAGGTCGGCTGGCGCCAGCTTGCCCATTTCTGGACCGAGATGCCTGCGTACGGTCACTCATGCCCTTGTCACCTCGCCACTCGACTACTGCAATGCTCTATTTAGGACTGCCCTTGCATACCATCCGGAGGTTGCAGCTGGTGCAGAATGTGGCCACCGGGTGGTGATGGGAGTTACCCGATTCTCCCATTACCCCCTCCTGCGCGGTCTGCATTGGTTACGGTTGCACTCGGGTGAGATTCAAGGTTTGACTTAAGATTCAAAGTCCTACACGACATGGGTCCACAATATTTAAGGGAGCGGCTCCTGCCGATACAGCCCGCCCACCCCCAGTGCGGCCATAGGCAAGGACTCCTCGAGGGTCCTGTCGGGCAAAGTCAGTGTCAGCTGGCGGTCCCCCGGCGGCGAGCCTATTCTGTAGCGGTCCCCGACTTATGGAATGAACTGCCTCTGGACCTCCGTCTGGCCCCTGACCTCCTCCGCACCTTCCGCGCGACTTAAAGACCTGGTTGTTCGACCAAATCGGGCTGTGATTACCTTACCTGGGCCATGGGATAATTTTAAGTATTTTAATTTGGTTTTATTGGGCTTAAATTGTTTAATTCTTTTTTAAATAATTACTGTATTGTATGTTTTAATTGTGAGCTGCCCCGAGTCTTCGGAGATGGGGCGGCATATAAGTCCAATAAAATAAATAAATAAATAAATCTACTCAGTAAAAAATCAAAACCAAAGTTTCATTCTTTTCCACTTCAAGCATGAAGTTCAGAAGTGGTTTCCATGTGGAAAGAAAAGTACTTATGTACTTTTCTTTATTCAAAGTGGTCAGTTTTGCTATTTCTGCCAACTTCTGCAACCATTCTTCCTTGCTAGGAATCAAAGTGTCCTTCCATGTTTGCCCATACAACAGTCTTACTGCTGTCAACATATATAATAACAAAGTTCCAATTTTTTTCTCTAGTTCTTTTTCCATTAGACTCAAAAGAAAAAGTTCTGGTTTGATTTTTATCTCATTTTCAAAATTTTCTGTATCAAAATATGAATCATACTCCAGATTTTTTTCTCTATCATATGTCCACCATAGATGATAAAAAATCCCTTCTTTACTTTTACACTTCCAACATTCATTTGACATACCTTTATACAACTTGGATAACT
>SOZL01001688.1:0-12151 GCA_009733165.1 Naja naja | reverse complement strand
TTTTTTTTTTTTTTTAATTTTTAATTGATTTTATTTAGTAATTACACATAACCAAACAAATAAACACTGACATAAACAAACGTAAAACATATACTATAGTCGAACCAATACGGCTAGGCTCATGACATTCATTGTCCATCATTTGTTAAGTCCAATTCAAAAGTCAGTTAAGTCTTTTTCTTGTCTAACCATCCATAGAAGTTATTCCAAGTTCTGTAATAGTCCGTTTCTTCCTTATTTTTAATTTCCAATGTCAATTTGTCCATTTCTGCACTCCATTATTTTCTTCATAAGCTCCGCTTCTGTTGGAGTTTCAGTGTTTTTCCACTTCTGTGCAAAGGCCATCCTTGCCGCTGTGATAATATGAATCATTAAATAGAAGATTTCCTTCGGATATGTCTCATTGGTGATTCCCAGTAAAAAAATTCTGGTTTAAAATTAAACTCTACATCACAAATTTCTCGTAAGCATTGATGTATTCCTTTCCAATATTCTTGGGCCTTTCCACAACTCCACCATATGTGATAGTATGTACCTCTTTCCTTATTGCACTTCCAACAAAGAGAGGAAAATTTATTGTTCATTTTAGATAGTCTTGCTGGTGTTATATGCCATCTGTAAAATAATTTATACAGGTTTTCTTTAAATGGAATTGCAAGAGTTATTTTTTATTTCTGGTCCAAATATTTTGCCAATCGTTCAGGGCAATACTATGACCAAAATCTCTCATCCAGCGTATCATTGTTTCTTTAACAATTTCTTCTTCCAACTTAGTTTGTAGTAATACTTGATATGTTTTTAATCATTTTTACATCTGGCCCTAACAAGATTTCATCTAATTCCGTCCTAGTTTTACTAATACCCAATTCCTTTTTGTCTTCTGTGTTTAGCTTGGAGTTGTAGATAGGCCCACCATTCCAATTCTATTCCCTGTTCATTCAACGCTGTCTAGTTTGCAAATCTCCTTTTTCATCTAACAGTTCTTCATAAGTAATGATTTTATCGTGTCTTAGCAAGTGTGGATGCATCAAAGCCTCTAATGTTGATATCCAGATTGGTATTTGAATATACATTTGTTTCTTAATTTTGAACCAGGTGTGTAGAAGTGTTTGTCTTACTTTGTGTTTCAAAACATAGCTGTGTCCCTTTAAACTATCTTGTCTAAGAAAAGAGTGCCATCCTGTCTGGAGATTATAGCCTTCTAATGTTAGTATCCTTGTATTTGTGTGGTTTATCCAGTCTTTTATCCAAGTCATAATTGCAGCACTATAATACAGCTCCCAATCCGGTAGACCAAATCCCCTCTTTCAGTTGCATCTTGTAATAATTTTAATTTTATCCTTGGTCTCCTTCTTTGCCAAATAAAATTTGATGTCAGTCTATTTAATTCATCAAAAAGGGTTTTTTAATTTTATGGGAGCATTTTGAAAGAGAAATAGAATTTTTGGTAATATATTCATTTTGATCGTAGCTATCCTGCCCATAAAGGATAATTTTAAATTGTCCCATCTTATTAGATCTTCCCTTATTTGTTTAATAAGTGGGTCATAATTATCTTTCTTGAGTGTGCTATATCTGGGGATATAATAATTCCTAAATATTTAATTTTTTCGACAATTTCAATGCCCATTGTTAAGGTCAATATTTCTTTCTGTTTACTCGTCATGTTTTTAGTGATCATTTTTGTTTTCTTTTTATTTATTTTTAATCCTGCTACTAAACCAAATTCATCCAATTTTTGTAAAAGTTTAGGTCCTGAAGATTGAGGTTCTTCCAGAATGAAAAGAAGGTCATCTGCAAATGCCTGTAATTTAAATTCTTCCCTTTTTACTTTTAATCCTTTTATATCATTGTCTTTTTGATTGTTCTAATTAAAGCCTCTAATGTCATAATGAACAACAGTGGTGACAATGGACAGCCTTGTCTCGTTCCTTTTTGTATTTGAAACTTTTCTGTAAATTCCCGTTAATTAAAATTGTAGCATATTGTTTTTGATAGATAGCCTTAATTATATTAGAAAATTTGGGTCCTAACTTCAAATATTCACTCTGCTGTAAAATAAAGTCCCATTTCACATTATCAAATGCCTTTTGGGCATCTAAGAATAACAATGCAGCTTGTTCTGCCGATCCTCATAGTACTCTAATATATCCAACGCTACTCTGATATTGTTTCTGAGATGTCTCTGAGGGAGAAAGCCATTTTGGTCCGGGGATATGAGTTTATTGAGTATTTTTTAATCTCTCTGCCAGGATCGTCATAAAGATTTTGTAGTCTACATTAAGGAGAGAGATTGGCCTATAATTCCCTGGTTCTGTTAGATCGGAGCCTGATTTAGGAATGATAGATATTTTAGCTTCTTGCCATGATTGAGGACAATTCGCTTTATCTAAAACTTCATTGAAAATTTTTACCATTTCTTTTCCTAAAATTTCTTGTTGTGTTTTATAGATCTCTGCTGGTAAGCCATCTGGACCTGGGACTTTATCTATTTTTGTTTGTTAATTGCCACATAGATTTCTTGAAGGGTTATAGAATGGTTTAACGCTTTTTGATCTTCTTCTGAAATTTGTGTGAGATCTGCATTTTTAAGTATTTTAAAATTTGGTCTTCTGTAACATAACTTGTCTCTGTGTATAAATCTTTATAGTATTTTTGAATAATCTGCCTTTTATCCTCCTCTTTATAACATATATCCCTTGTTCATTTCTTAATTTAGTAATCCATCTTTTTCATTCTGTTTTTAAGCTTAGAGGCTAACCAACGTCCTGGTTTATTTGCATTTTCAAATTGGTATTGTTTTGTCCTCTTTAGTTTCTGGGCTAGTTCTTCTTTCTCAGTTAAATTTATTTTGTGTTTAATCTTATTCAATTGAGATTTGATTTGCTCGTCTTGTGGGGTGGCTTGTAATCTTTCGTGCCATTCATCATATTCCTGCTGTAGTTTTATTTTCTTTTGTCTTTTTCTCTATTTTTCCTGGCCATATATTTAATAGACACTCCTCTCATCACTGCTTTAGCAGTATCCCAATTGTTTTGAAGGGAGGTGTCATGAGGGTCATTTTCTTGAAAAAAATTCTAATTCTCTTGTCAATATTTTATTAAAAACTTCATCTTTTAGAATCGATCTCTGGAGCATCCAATTGTTTGATTGTGGTTGTTGCCCTTCCCATCTAAGCCTAATCATATTATGGTCTGCTAGTGTAGTTGGTTCCATTGTTATGTCTAAAATTCCTGAGTTTAGTTTTTGGTCGCCCAAACCATGTCAAGTCTTGACCAGGACATGTGACGGTTAGAGTAATGAGTAAACTGTTTTTGTTCATGTTCCTCTCTCTCCAGACATCACTAATATTAAATTCCTTCATGAGATCAAAAATATTTTTGGTAATTTTTTTCTTTTCTAGATTGGTATTATTTCCTTTATAATCTAATAGTTTATTTACGACTGCATTAAAATCTCCTGTAATAAATAACTGTTGATATTGCAATTCTTTGAGTTTATCATATAATTTCTGAAAGAAGAATTCTTGGGGGCCATTTGGAGCATAAATTACCACTAATAAACATTTAATTTGTCCAAGTTCAACTTCTACCATAAGTAACCTACCGTCTTTGTCAGAGTATATTAGTGAAGCAGGGATTTTATCTTTTATATAAAGTACTACTCCTCTTTTTTTTTTTTGATCTAAAGCCGCAAACATATTACCTAATTTTTATTCTCTAATAGATGTTTCTGTTTTTGGGTGATATGGACTTCTTGTAGTGCTATAATGTCTGCTTTTTGAGTTTGTAAGTGCTTAAAACCTTTTTCCTTTTACTGGTGAGTTTAATCCATTTATATTCCAAGAGATAAGGTCAGATAGGTTTGCATTTTTATTGGATCCTATATTTAGCGCTTCTTGTGATTCTGATGTCCATGAGTTCTTCTGGGACTTCTGGATTTCTCTTGCTGTCATCTGTACTATCAGTTATATTTACCTTTTTATATGTCTCCAATCTTTTCCTTTCGACTCTCCTAGCTTCCTCCCTGTCTTCATCTACTCCTTCCCTATTTAATTGTTGATCAAAAACATCTCTGCCTTTTCTATAGTATCGATTTTATATTTCTTGTCTTGCCAGGTTACCATTATACCTTCTGGGATTAACCATCTAAAATTAATATTTTGTTTTATCAATTTGGTCGTTAGAAATTGATATGGTCTTCTTAAATCTCTTATTTTTGGGGGTTTGTTTAAGAATTATTATTGTTTTGTCGGCATATTGTAAAATATTATCTCTGGATCTATATAGAATTTCATCTCTAAGTGATTTCTTGACAAATTTAACGTGTATCTCTCTTGGTAGGTTAAATCTCCTAGCATAGTTGGTTTGGACTCTGTACAGTTCGTCAATTTCCCTCATTAGATCTCCTTTTTGCATCTCTAGTGTGCCAGCTAGAATATCTGTCATAACCTCCCATAAATTTTCTTCCCTTTCTTCCTTCACGTTTTGGAATCTTAAATAGTGTGCAGCTTTTTCTGACTCGAGATGGATGATTGCAGTTTCTAATTCTTTGTTCTCTCTTATTAACTTTTCTGTCAACTCATCTACTCTCTTTTCCTCTTTAATCACCTTTGTTTCTATTTCTAGTATTTTTCCTGATTTTTCCTCATCTCCTGCTGAAATATTTCAAATTTTTCGTCTATCTTTTGTATCTTATCTTTCAAATCTACTTTAACCGATCCAATTTCCTCTTTCATCTCCTCATGATTTTTAACCATCATCTCCTGCATGCTTAGCAATAAACTTTGTAAATCCTTGGAGGAATTTGCACGTTCTTTAGGGAGCGTTTCCTCGATTGTCTTTTGTGCAGAGGGACTCTGCACTGTCATGGTGGTTGATAATTGGTTAGGAGCTTTCCTAACTGTGCCAGTCCTAGAGGTATTAATAGTACTCGTCATTTTTTCAAATTTCACTTGAAGTTTTTCACAATATCAATTAACTTCACTTTTTCCCCTTATTTCTTTCCACCCAAATCAAGTTTATATCCCAATCTCCTCCCTCTTTTGTTTTAGTATAAACAGATTTATCTTAATACATATAACATAGATATGCTTATTCAATATTTAATTATCCTTATCTAGTATCTCTTCTAAAATTCGGAGCATAAAAATAATTCTTTCCTAGGACAACAATTCTAGTAAAACGCTTATCAATTATATAGTTATATGATTCAGTGGTTTTAAGTAAATACTTATTTGGAATATTAAGATATTAAGAGAGTATTAGCAAACTATTGACAGTTATTTCTTAATATACAATAATAGTTAGAAAAAAAAAAGTAGAAAGGCAAAAGGTGAAAGTATGATTATAGAGAAATTTTCAAGTATAAGAAGGAGAAAGAGAAAGGAAAGAAGAAGAAGAGAAACAAAGTCCGAGAAAGTATCTATCTAAAAGTTACAAGCTTAAAGTTTAGAAAGGGAAAGTAATTGAAAGACTCGTGTATCTAAAGTATCACTTTCACTTCCGCTCCTTCTTGTTGCAGCGTGACTCAGGGAGTTTCTTTTCTCTTCTGCTACTTCTTTCTTTGTTGTTAGCTGCAATCTTCGAAAAGTTTTCTTAAAGAGGTCTGTGTAAATCTGTAAAATCCAAGTCCAAGTGTTTTTGTATTTTATTCAGTTGTCTCTTTTCGGTCTCAATCTTCCGCAGTTAACAAGTTGGTTAATTTATAAAGAATCCACAGCATCCGTTTTCAATCAACTCTGCTGCTATCTTTAAGTTGAAATCTTTATGTCTTGTTTCGGCTCCGATCCGAAGTTGTATATATATTTTGTATATTTAATTTTAATAATATGTACTTATTCAGTTTTATATATATTATTCTTAGTCTCCTTCTAACAGTTTAAATTTTTGTTTCTATTCTCTTCTTCCTCGTCACGAATCTCGCCGCTTGGTCAGCTTTTTAAATTAGAGCTATAAATTTTTCTTCAGATATTTCAAAATTGATTATTGGCATCTAAATTATCTTAGCTTGTTTTTGCTTGCTGGATATTGCTTGGTCTCGCAAAGCCGTACCTTCGGTTCTGCTTGGTCACCGCTAGTGTAGTTGGCTGTCAGCATTGAAGGGTGGCCATTGCTAGCCTCCCGATCTTCCGCGCTCGTTTGTTCGCTCTGGTTACCCGATTCCGCCGCAGACCGCCGCCTGGGGTTTCTTTCCAGGGACCCCTCTCCTTCAGGAGCTCTCCAAGCCCCCTTTGAGCTCTATTTAGCCCCCACGAACGGTAAGTGAAGGATCGTGCTCCGCAGAGTCCTCTGCCCGCACGTCCCTTCTTTCTGACAGCCAACCGAAATCGCATTCAGAATTTCAAGATTACTATTCTTGAGTATGAAAAACTAAATAAACAATATTAAATTGTATATTAGCACAGATAATATCCCAGTTACAAATAATTTACAAGAAAAACTTCATACCTAAGAATTTAAATACAGACTTACAATTTTTCAGCTAAAATGCCTATAATTTTGCCATCATTTTGTATGGATAATGAAGCAGAAATATGAATAAATGTCCATTATTTTGCTTGATCTTATCAACTATCAATTTTAACACCTTCTAATCTAAAACACTTTATTACAAATTTCATTTATTCCTTGACTGCTCATAAATATTCTGTCAAGACAGTTTAGTATTATATAAAGGTATGCTAACTTCACCCCCATCAATAAAGGGTTTTAAAAATTATTTTCAGAGCAAATACAACATCGCCCTAGAACTTGGCTCACTCAACATTCCCGTGGCTGGTTTCAATCGAGTAACCATAGCAAAGGCTTGATATCTTAGTAAAGTATCCAGACTTCCAAAAAAATCTCCAGTTTTAAGTAAAAACACAATGGGACTAAGAGCTAAAGTTCTTTTTAAAACACTAGCATAAAAACCACCCTACTTTGCAATTGCATATAATTCAAGGAAGCTTTGCAAAATTTGCAATGGAGGAGAAAATATATACAGAATATCTGTTTACTCAACTTCTTTAATTGTTATAAGGAAGTAGTGTATCATGTTTCTCAACTTCCAGATTCCCTAGTCGTGATTATAATTCCCATCAGTATCAGGTTAGAAACAAATGGTTTGCTGGATACAGCTGTATAGATTTGCACATATTTCTAGGGCACAGGCTTGGGAAGCCAGCATTAGATCCTCAATTGACAGACACTTGTTTAATCTACATTTCAAGCCCATTAGTAATAACTTTTAGAAGCACCTCCTTCATAAAAACCAATAAAGTATCATAGGAGATAACTATTATTTAAAACCAAGCATTTTATTAACAATACAAAATAATAGGTCTATCTCTTTCTCTCTCTCTCTTGATGTGTGCATGTGCATGTGTATAATATTTCAGATTAACTTTATGATCCTTTGGTTATTGCTACAAGGGCTCCAATCTTGATTAGTGTAGTAACAGATTTCTTTTTCCATAGGTTTTCAACTTTGATCTGCAAGTCTTGATATTTCTTTTTTTCCAACTGTTTTCTTCAATCCCAGCATCACCCAGAACAGCAACACTTCTTTTCAGTAATTGTTATATCAGACATGCTATGAACAAGGTGGCTGTCTGTTTGGAACTAAACCTCTGGCAAAGTTTCCAATAATTAATTCTGGCAACTCAGTTATGATACTGATATAATCAGTTTGTAAAGTTTGCTACAGCCATTGATCAATGATCAATTGCTGTTCATCATTATTTTCATTTAATTATATATCACTACACAAGTTCCACCCCAAGGAGAAAACACCTAGACAAACTGAGCCACATGGTATGTGCCTGGGCCATGGCCTCTGGCCACCGGGTTGCATGAATGGCTGGCCACTGCATGCATGCACTTCCCACTTGCACTAGCATTGCAGTGGCACACTGGTGCTAGCAATGTTGCAAACATTATGTAGGCATTAGCATTGCCATGAGCACACACTCCCCCACTCGAGCTAGCATTGCTCAGGCACTAGCATTGCTGTGAGTGTTGCTTGGTCGCTAGTGTTATCGTGAGTGCACACCCAAATCATGGCTCGCTGCCTCGTTTATGCATGCACATGTAAAGGTGCCTGCCCCTCCCTCCACGCCACCAACAGAAAGATTGATATACCCTGGTATATGCAATATAATGCAGTGAGCCATGTGCACATTTGTACATTGGGGAAACAAAACAACCACTTCATAAATGCATGGCACAACACAGGAGAATGCACCCCTCAGGACTAGATTCAGTAGTCCATCTGCATTTAAAAGACAAAGGCCACTCTTTTGAAGACAACAAAGTCCACATTTTGAACAGAGATAGACATTATCTATCTCCAGTTTATAACACAGTCCTTTCAACAGTTTCAAGAAGACTCCACACCCAATTGCACAACTCAGGTGACCCTGACAACACAAAGAAATCCCCAGGTGGCCTTAACGACTTGCTAAAAGAATGCAAATGACCAGCTGCCTGCAAGGAGTATAAATCCTTCCATTCCCCACCATCCAGCCAAAGCTGAATAAGCTTCTTGGATGAGAAGTGAAATGTCTTCAAAAAAAAAAAACCAGAAAGTCCAGTTGCCTCTTGAAAAAGCACCTTTGGGTTTCACTCTTAAATTGATTTAATTGTTTAGAAAGCCTTGTTTTACTAACTTCAGTTTGATGAGGAACTATTGATGATTCTTTTAGTACAGGTAGTCCATTGTTAAGCAATACAGTTGTTAAGTGAGTTTTTCCCATTTTACAACCTTTCATGCCATAGTTATCAAGTGAATTGCTACAGTTGTTAAGTTAGTAATACAGTCTTTCCAGTGAATTTAGCTTCCCATTGACTTTGCTTGTCAAAGGTGATCACGTGACCCTGGAACACTGCAACTGTTCTTCATCAGGATGCTGCAATGGTGATGTGAAAAATGATCATAAGTCCCTTTTTTCAGTGCTGTGGCAACTTCAAATAGTTATAAACAAATTGTAAGTCTGTTGTAAGTCAAGACTATCTGTGTTTGATTTTATATATGAGACAGACAGATAGTGATGATCACAGATTTTTCTATAGGTTTTTCTCTTAGATAGGAGGAAATTTATCCAGAATTCGAATATTACAAGATATCTCAATAAACAAGTCTTTAATGGAAAGTCCTTCAACCTCTAGGTCACAAACTACTGATGTACAAGATCAGATATTATAGAACAATAGCTCTACTTCAAATTGTCCTTGAAAAGGTAAAAGGTCTCTTAGGAACTGAAATGAAGTTGCTCTTATATCTTCTTGCTCTTTTCCTTTTTATATATGGAAGTTTTTAAAAGTCTGCTATTTAGTCTTGAGAAAGGAGTGGGGATGGATGAAATTACATGGACCAAAATAACCAAAGTCAAGCAACACTGTAATCAATGCCATGATTTTGCCCTCTTTGTCACTCCTTCTGATCTTTTTAATTTTCACTTATTGTGTTTTGATGAAGCTTTACAAGGAGGGAGTCCTTTCAACTCTTTTGCATTAGACAAAATCAGATGCTAAATTTTAAGTAACATTGAAAGCATAAAGTAATACCAGTTTTCTATTTATCACTTCACCCTATTTATTTTCCTACAATTGCTATAAATTGTTCATGTTTTCATTTATGCATTTCACATTTTGCCAGATTGAAAGTATACGTATGTTACTATGTATATTAATATAAAATTTAAATTACATCAAATTCTAAACATTTAGAATGAGTTGCAGCAGTATAATCCATACATGCACAAAGCAACTCATACAATGGCCATAAAATAACATACAAAACCTACTGATTTCAATGGAAGGAACATTTTTCCACTATGCCAGTGGTTCTCAATCTTTTCTTCACCATTGGCCACCTTTAAATACTTTTTGTGGCAACAGACCATGACAATGGACCCCCACCAAATGCAACTCAAGATTTAAATCATTAACATTTCTTCAAGCCTTCACAGACCCCATGACATCGTGTCCTCCCAGGGTCTGGAGACTACAGGTTGAGAACCATTGCACTATGCTATTGGCCTGTTTGAAATGTAGCAATTACTAAATAATTCTCCCATCATTCTCTAACAAAAATATACTTGTTTGTTATCAGAAAATTACTTTACTAATAGCACAGTATGTATCAGGTGATCTGGACAGGATTAATTCTAACTTAGTTCCAACAAATTACAATGAGAAAGAAAACCTGATGTTTAAAATGGATTCCTGGCTGCAAGTAAATGTAGCCTAGGAGGGGTACCATGTGTTGTTCATCATAGTACTTGTTCATTATGCCAAGAACTTATGAGCAATTGCTTTCATACTTGTCTATTAAATACAAAACCAAATTTTATTAATTCAAAAAAAAATTCAAGCAGCCACAGCTTGTTTACAAATATGTAAGGCTGACAGGAGGTGGGCAATCAAATGTCATTTCATTCATCATGAGAATGCTTGATGGAATAATGAAGTGAAACGGCTGCAGACAACAGAAAAATATGTATGAGAATGAATAAACACCTTTTTTGTGGCCATTGGTTAGAATTATATGCATTTCTTAAATAGAACTTAATAGAGTTTAAAGATACATAGTAATTTCTAAGTAAATTGGAGACTCAAAATATATAGGTTTTAAACTGAATTCCTAAATTATAAAATTACTTTGTGACTAAATTACTGAGTGAATATTTCACTTTACTACTATACTGAACTACTTAACATTGAAATATTAGTTTCATAATATCAAATCTTATGCAAATATGGTAGTATAATTCAGCTTCCCTCCCCTTTTTTAGTTTTTATTCTTACAGAGAACAATGTATTTCAGATCAGAAACATTTAATTTTTCACATTAATTTAAAAAAGCTGGTAAATGTAAAAGCCACCAGGTAAAAATTGTATTATCCCTGTATGTTAGCAGTTTAGCTTTTATAATTGATGATAAAATAATCTTCTGTTTCCTTCAAAATACATAGAACTGAAAAGAAATGGAATTGTTAGAAGCATTATTCTCTATCACATTCCCATATTGTCACTGCATGTATTGTTGTGGCCGGTGGTAACATAAGTCTTCTCATTTTTATTCCAAGGAGCTTCAAAGATCCTTTTTACTTTTACACATTTGTTTCATAAAATGGGTTTTAAAATTACTATAAGTTTATATTTTCATTGTTATGTTAGAATCACACATTTGACGCAATGACTTGGATAAGTTAATTATTGCAACCTTAATTAGGTTTTGGGGTAGTCCTTCGTCTTGTAGGGAATAGGAATTTCAATTGCAAAAATAAAACTTTCAGGAAGAAAACAATTTTTTTTCCTGTGTGAATTTTGCACATAGTCACAATCTAAGAAATTTTGCATTTTCAGTGGAGGCAACAAAAAGAAGTTTTATTGATGCCATAATTTATGGCACTTCTACCAATGGACAGTACTACTGTCCACTATTGTCTTGACTAACTGGAACTCTTGTGCAAAACATATATCAAACTTTCAATTTATGTGGAATATGGCCGAGTCTGCTGAGTTTGGAAAATGCATTCAAGAAATGGCCATCATCAATGCAATAGGGAATGGAGGATGATACTGGGAACAATGGAGATGCGCAGTAGTAGGATATACCTTGCTGGAATATTGATAGGAATGGCTGAAAAAGAGAAAGAGGAAAGAGTAGGAAATCAGGTAGTTCAAAAGTATATCATGCTGGGACATGACCAGGTGAAAGGAGAGAAGTTTATAAAGGTATATTAGTCAAAAGAGAAATACTGAGAGTTATGAAATAAATATCAAATTCAAGATGTAACGCTTCATGCATTTCTTCTAATTTTCCGATCATCACTTAACCTATAACTTTGGGATATTGTAAACTACATTTCTTAATTTTGTTAATGTTTTATTCTTCAATTTAAATTGGCTTGCTAAGTATGTAGTTGTCATAACTGTTAATAATTGACTTATATTTTGAATCTTCAGGGAAAAGATTACTAACTGCAATACTTTCACGTCATAATGTTTATTTTTAACATTAACTTCCTTGTGCTTAAAATACTATGTATTTTTATATAGCCTCAACAGGTGGCAGCACCTTTTGATTGATGTTGGAAGATAAACAGGGTTGGGCTTAATTGATAATTTTATAGGGGACCACCTAACAATTGCAGATCAGTGGG
>SOZL01001687.1:0-13347 GCA_009733165.1 Naja naja | reverse complement strand
TGTGGCTGTGATTATCATGTTCTGGAATAATTTACATGTTCTGGAATATTACTTAGAATTAATGCAATCCCTTTCTTTACCATCCAAAGATAATAGACATAGACATGGCTGTTTGCATGCTATTACTCTACTTTTAAATCAAACTCTAGGTGGCTCAGAATCTAATATATATATTGCCAAATGCTAAGAAATATTCCAGAACATGTAAATCATTGTTCAGATAATCACAGCCATGCCTGGGCTAGTCTTTGAGGTAATCAGGTTAACTTTTATTTATTTTAAGCAGACACACACAAACTGTGCAATAATAAAATGATGATATAGTGTAACATCAGAGGTGGTATTCAGTGAGTTCTGACCAGTTCTGAGAACCTAGCGGAAATTTTGAGTAGTTCAGAGAACCAGCAAATACCACCTCTGACAGTATCCTTCCCCTGCCATGCCCACCAAGACACGTCACAGAACCGGTAGTAAAAAAAATTTGAATCCCACCACTGTGTAACATGCAATGTGTTGTTGTTCATCTGAGGTTGTATTTACCTACTTTTAAGAATTAAGGACCAGATGATTTTTACTAAGTCCTGATACTTAAAACTATAGAACTCAAAGAGAATGTACTTATTTTTCACATGACTGCGTGTAAGTATGTATATGTATATTTATATATGTATGTATATGTATTTTTATATATGCATATATATATGGAAAAAGGTAGTGTGTTATTGTATATAACAATATATACAAACAATAAAATAAATCCAATAAAACCAAAATCAGAATGACCTGCCACCACAAGCATACCTCACTCACCCTATACCTATACCAGCTCTTGAAGGAGAAGTCAGGTCTTAAATACTTTTCAGAAGATAAAAGGTTAGGGTCTGCTGGCTCTCAAGGGAGAGGTTTTTCTGCTGTTTTATTTCCCATCTTTGAAATAAAAATCATACAGTAGCTCTTTTTGGGAAGAGAACTCTTGCAACGAAGTTTCTTTCTTAGCCCTATGGATTCTGTTTACAGTGTGTTGGCAGTTTCCACATTCATATCTAGTGAGATAATATTCTACCTCTATGATGACATCGGGCTGAAGGATGGCTTCAGCAATATCTTCTTCCCAGCGAGGTCATATGAAACAGTAAATTTCAGATGTCCTCCAGCCGCTGTTATCTGTAGTTAAAGGAAAACAACAACGAATGATATATATATAACAGAAAACATGCCTTTAACCATTTTGAACGGTTTTCCAATTATAGGACTTTCAAGGGCAAAGACTTCATGTAATGAAAGGACATGTGGATGATAGAGAGCTCCCAGGAAGTGTCATTGTGAGCTGTCCCTGTCCTAACGCAATCTCTTTGCCACAACCACTGCGGCAATGCTCCATCATATAAGTAATGTTCCTCTAGACCCTTCAGAGACTGGAATCCTAAGAAAAGCAGTTTTCCCCTAAAGGTCTACCATAAAGGAAGTAACATATGTTACAGTATAATTTTTTCAACTCTCTCGATCTCTCGCTTTACACTCTATTTTATAAAACTCCTCAACATGTATTTGGCTGATATTATATTGTCAAAAGCAGGTGGAGGAACTGGAGGATATGCTCATTTATCTGTCCTGGCCTCTTACTTTCTTCCCCATGTCCATTTTCCAGGTTCAGAGTTACAGGGGCAATCTGTGACAGAAGCTTGGAGGAGTAGGCTGCTATTACAGAATGGGCTTTTTTTCCTTTTCTTTTTGACAAAGTATAATCTAAAATAGAAGAAATGTGTCCCTAGGAAGTCACACACATTTAAAGGAAAGTCACTATAATTTTTCTTATAGCTGTATGTTGCCTTTTGCTTCACATTGGTCACTGGTTCAAAAACAGCATAAGGCAAGCAGTCCTTTGACTCTCAAGGTACTATAACATTGCATCTATTCATTTTTTGTTAAGCATCAACACTTTATTGATTGTGTTTTCTCTAGTGGTTAAGGCATCAGGCTAGAAATTGGGAGACCACTGAATTCATGTCCTGCCTTAGCCATGAAAGCCAACTGATGACTTTAAGGGTCTCTCTTTCTCTGTCCCTCCCTCTCTCCCTCTCTCTCCAACCAACCTTATTGGGTTGCTATTCTGGGGAAAATAGGACAAGGAAGGTATATTGGAGATGTTTGCTGCCTTGAGTTATTTGTAAAATCACTAAAAGTGGGACATAAACAAGCAAAATTCCAGAATTTTGGAATATATTGAAATAAAGCAAATTTCATTATCAAATATAAACTAAGGGCTGAGAATCAGAAAGGCCATTCCACCACTGTGTGCAGTTCTCCACAGTACTTCACCTCAGAGGGTAAGGAAGCCCTCCTATTTTTGTTTAATAATATATTTGGGTGTTCTGCCAATATATACGGAAGGTTGTAATACATAGACTGTGCTAACATCCATTCTTAACCTAGAGACACGGCACACCAAGAAACCTACTTAGATAATCTACATAAATGTATTCACCAAGGATCAATGGCTTCTGTTAGCATCATTAACCACAAGAGATCTCAGTTTTAGGCAGGTCTGGAGAAGTAATGTAATACAGGTAATCCTCAACTTATGACCACAATTGAGCCCAATATTTAGATTGCCAAGTAAGAAATTTGTTATGAGTTTGCCCCATTTTACAACTTTTCTTACCAGGTTTGTTAACTGAATCATTGCAGTTGTTAAATCAGTCACATAGTTGTTAAGTGAACCTGGTTTCCCATTGATTTTGCTTGTCAGGTTGCAAAAAGGTGATCACATAATCCCTGACACTGCAACTGTCATAAATATAAGTCAGTTAAGTGTCTGAATTTTGATCATATGACCATGGGATGCTGTAATGGTCATTTATGTGAAAAATGGCCATAAGTCACCTTTTCAACCATTGTAACTTTGAACAGTCACAAATGAACTGTAAACGAGGAGTACCTATATTACATATTTCCAATATACATACCCCCATTATTAATATATATTGAGCATATGTGTCTATATATTATCTATATGTTAGTATGTACATATATTTGGGAAGTTTCTGTCTATCATCTAATGGTAGTAACATACAGGATTAAAAATGTAATAAAACTAATGAATGATGAAAGGTATTATAGTATATAGACCTGAGGCTTTCCAATGCTATTATTGGAATGCTATTATTCAGAATAACAGGACTGGAAGGGACTCAGAGGTTTCTAGTCTAACCCCATGTTCAAGCAGGAGACCCCATACCCAGATGGCAAACCTGGCACGGTGCTGGTGGTGGCACGGAGAATATTTGTGCCGCATGCAAGCTGCAGGCAAATAGCTTATCTGGCATGTGTGTTATTGAAGCTTGGCCGGTTTGAGGTCTTTTTGCCTCCCAGGAGGTTTGAGGAAGGTTTAGCTGTAGGCAACCAGGCCGCTTCATCACTTCCTGTTTTTCCAGAAATACTGGAAGTGACAAAAATGGGCCTAGTTTTGGCTCAAAGCTCAGAAGCTTTCCTCAAACCTCAGGGAGGTCGAAAAAGGCCTCAAACTGGCCAAAAATCAAATGTGAGGCACAGTGCAGGTAAGGGGGTGGTGGCGGGTAGGTGGGGCACATGCATAGCATGGGGAGGCACGATAGTGTTAAGTTTGCATGAAGAGTCAGACGCGAGGAGTTCCAGCAAAGAGTTTATTAGTGACTACAGCTCGAATGGACCCGTCCTGGCTGGCTACGGCTGCTTCTTATAGCCTGCAGCCGACTGCCAGCCAATGGAGTGCAGGGTTTTCTTCCCGCACTATTTAAACCAATACCATTTGACATTTTACAAGAACAGTTCAAATAAACCAATAACATTCAAACCTACATACATAACACCCCTCCCCACTAGGTTCAGTCCATACCAAACCCCAACCTATCTAATGTATTCCTTTAAATAGGTGGGGCTCTTACGTGTACGTTGAGACCTTCGTGGTTCAGAAGTTTTAACGTTCTCACCCAGTGAGAGGAAATGTGTCTACTGACATTTCCCTGTTGGGACTTCCTGAGGAAGAAGACCCTGTTAGACTGTTAGAATCTGGTCTCTCCTCCCAACCCATCTCCATTCCAATGTCAGCACCCAAGTCAGGTAGTGATGTGCAATCTTCCACTTCTAAGGATGGATCTTGGCTTTGTGACAGGGTTCAGGATGGTTCCTGTCGCAATGGCTCGTTACACATGGGGTTGATTCCTGTTGCTGATTTTCCTCCTGTTCCCCTCCTTCCCCCTAGAAGAACATCAGGTGAGGGACCTAGAGAGAGACAGGGCGATGTTCCTGAGAAACCTGGATCTAAGTTGGTCAATGTGCCTGCTCCAGAGGAGGCCATCCTCTGTTTGTACCCTGTAAGACGAGGGCCCGTGATGTGAGTTATTTCAGCAGGAATCACAAAGGTTCACCTATAAGGTTCCTAGCATAGCAGAATCTCCCACACTAAAGAACGAACTTTGGAAGTGGAATCCAGTGGTGCGTTGGTGCGTAAGTGGGATGAAGGCGGTCAAGGGGAGACCTAAGTTTCCTGCCCATCAACAACTCTGCTGGGGACAAGTTTTTGATGGGCTAGGAGTGATGTGTTGAACACTAAGAAGTTTTTCAAGCTTCTCAGTGATGTCCCCAGGACCCAGCTGCTGAAGCTTCTCTTTGGTAAAGCGTACCATGCGTTCAGCCCGGCCATTGGCCGAAGGGTGCCAGGGGCAGTGAGGGCATGTCTGATGCCCTGTTGAGCTAGAAAGGATTCAAAATGTTAGATGTGATTGAGGGCCATTGTCAAACAAGGACATCTGGTAACCCATGGGTGACAAACAATTTTCTGAGCTGCTTGATGACAGCCTCAGTTGTAGTGGATGTCATGGGAATTACCTCTAGCCATTTAGAGTATGCATCTACTATACTAGAAAAGTGTGCCCTCTTGTAGGGCCTGCAAAATCAATGTGGATTCTAGACCATGGGCCCCTAGGACATTCCCATTCCTGTGTGGGGCGTGAGGTGGGGCAGGCCTGACTACCTGGCAATTGGGACAAGATGCTACCCAGTTTTCAACCATTTTGTCAATACCACCATACATAACTCCTGGCCAAACCTTTCATCCTTACAATCCCAGGATGACCCTCATGTAACATTTCCAAAACCTCCCTTTGCAGTTTTGCAGGAATAACCACCCTGTTACCCCACAAAATACATCCTCTTAATACAGATAATTCAGTTTGCCTGGACTTAAAAGGTTGGGCAAGGTGAGGTAGATCTTGAAGAGGCCAACCTTTCTTAATCCAGCCCATAACAGGTGCTAATACAGCATCTTTGGTAGTTTCTCTGGCAATCTCAGCAGCATGGACTGGAAGCTTAGCCACGGTCTCCAGGAAAAAGGTGTGAGTTTCAAGTTCAAAGTCCTCCTTGTGGCAAGGTAGTGGGCAACGACTCAGTGCATCAGCATGTCCAATGTCCTTGCCAGGCCTGTGAATCAGTTTTGTATGAATAGGCTGCAAGAAATTCAGTCCACCTCAGCATTCTTGGTGACAGGATATTAGGTGTAGGTTTGTCTCCTGCCACAATGCCTAATAAAGGTTTGTGATCTGTAACAATGGTGAATGACCTGCCATACAGATATTCATGAAATTTCTTAACAGCTGCAACAACTGCTAAAGCCTCCTTGTCCATTGGCTATAATTCCTCTCTGCTTTGGACAAAGTGCAGAGTAAATGCAATTGGGGCTTCCCTTCCATTGGGAAGCCTGTGACTCAAACCCCCACTCCAAAAGGGGATGCATCACAAGTCAGAACAACAGGCAAATTCTCAGAGAATTGTATCAACACAGCATCAGACGTGATTAGTCTCTTAATACTGTTAAATGCTGACTGTTCCTTCCGCCCCCAGATCCAAACAGCTTTCTTATCAAGCAGGCGATGTAAGGGCTCAGCAATAGATGCTTTGTGAGGTAGAAACATGTGGTAAAAGTTAATAAGTCCAAGGAAGGCTTGCAAATCTGCCTTGCATCGAGGTTTAGGGGCTTCCTTGATTGCTTTAACCTTGGCATCAGTAGGATGGATGCCATGCTTGTCAATCATATACCCCAGGAACTCAACTCTGTCTGTTTTGAGTGTACATTTGTCTTCCTTGACTTTTAAACCCGCTTTTCTGAATCTGGTAAGGACTTCTCTGAGTCTTTCTTGAAGCTGAGTGTCATTTTCAGCAGAGATTAATACATCATCAAAATAAGGCACTACCCCTGGCAGTCCTTGCAACATTCTTTCCATAAGGCTTTGAAAATGCCAGGTGCCACGCTTACTCCAAATTGTAGTCTTTTACATTTGAAGGCACCTCTATGAGTCACAATTGTTTGTGCCTTCTGCAGTGGCATCATCAACTGTTAATTGTTGATATGCCTGAGCTAAGTCCAGTTTAGCAAATACTGTACCCCTGCCAAGGGAATGGAGCAGATGATGCACAACTGGTACAGGATATGCGCTCTGCTGCAGCGCATGGTTAAGTGTCCCCTTGTAGTCACCACAGATTCTCACTGACCCATCAGCCTTGACTGGTGTGACTATGGGTGTTTCCCATCTGGAGTGGTCAGTAGGCTCTAAAACCCCTTGAGCAATGAGCTTATCTAATTGTGCATCAATTTTTTCCTTTAAAGCAAATGGAACCCTCCTGGGCTTTAAACGAATTGGGGCACCTTGGGGTCTAAACTGAAAGCAATAGGGGTCCCCATATACTTGCCCAGTCCTTCGCTGAAGACCTCTGGAAACTCAGACTTCAAGGACTCTTCCCAGTCAGAACTGCTCACGTGATGGATGCCAGTCACCTCGATGCCAAGTGGCTTGAACCACTCAAGTCCCAGCAAACTTGGGCGATCCTTGTCCACGATGGTCAGGGGCAAACGCTTGGTGTGGCCTTTAAACTGCACGTTGAAATCTCTCGCCCAACTACTGGAATCTTGTTCCCTTGGTAGTCTTTGAGAGTCAGTGCTTGCTTCTGGAAATGCTTTTTCTGAATTTTGGGAAAGAGTCTGTGGATAGTGTCCCATGACACCATAGATAAATAAGAGCCTGAGTCCACTTCCATTTGGCAAGGCCTTCCTTCAATAAACACCTTCACATGTACTTTTCTGCTATTTAAGGGTGAAGAATGACCAATAGTGATTGTTTGGTGAGTTTCATTCTTGCCATTTGCTTCTAAATTTCGCCCCATTTTTTCAAGGAAATTGTTGGGCTTAAAGTCTCTATCAGGAAATTTCTTCCTAACTGGTGGAGTTCTGGATGATTTGCAGACTCTGGCTATGTGACCCGTTTCTCACAACGTAGGCAAATGGAGTCAAAGAACTTGCATTCAGTGCGGGGTGGCCCCACAGCCTCTGCAATAGAACCCTTGCCTGTTTTTCCCAGAGTCTTTTCTTTTCTTCTCCATTCTGAGTTTAAAAATCCCTCCTCTGCCTCACTGCCATCAGAATCAGAGTCTATTTGTTCGCAATGAGCTGTTGTGGATTTTTCCCCATCAGAATGGCTTGAGGCCTGGCTTGAGGCCTTGTTAATTTTTTCATGGCGCAGCTGAGGACTTGGTGGCTTCCGCTGAAACAGCTTCTTCAATGGCCTCTTTAAACGGATCTTAGGTTTCATTAAAAGTTTGCTTTGTAAGACCTTATCTTTTAGGCCTAAAACAAACCGATCACGCATGGCCTCTTCTAAGTTGGTAAAGTCACAAGCACCCCAATGTCCCTTAAACTTGCCACGAAGTCATTAACATTCTCGCTATCCCCTTGATCCCGACGGTAAAATTCGTGTTCTTAATGAGGCACGATACTTGTGGGGCGTAATGGGCTCTTAAAGTTTCTCTAAATCGGGCCATTCCATTACCTTCAGCTCTGCTGCTCCGCCAACGCTCGCCATTTTGAAGACTGCCGGACCGCAGTGCGTGAGAAAGACCGCCTCTTCCGTTCGGGGATGCCGCGAGATCGCCCTTCCAGATACATGTGGAAACGATCCGATACGATTCCCAGTCTTCCGTCCCGGATCGAACGGTGCTGGGGGTTCAGCGCAGCCATCTCGCTCAGTTGCTTGTTCGTCGCGTCGTCTTCTCTTCAGGGAAATCCCATCCTCGTCGCCAGTGTTAAGTTTGCATGAAGAGTCAGACGCGAGGAGTTCCAGCAAAGAGTTTATTAGTGACTACAGCTCGAATGGACCCGTTCTGGCTTGGCTACGGCTGCTTCTTATAGCCTGCAGCCGTAGCTGCCAGCCAATGGGAGTGCAGGGTTTCTTCCCGCACTATTTAAACCAATACCATTTGACAATTTACAAGAACAGTTCAAATAAACCAATAACATTCAAACCTACATACATAACACATAGCTTTCTGGGTGCTGGCATGTGAGTGTGATCGTGCAAGCTCATGCACAATTTTTGGCACAGGAGCCCAAAAAGGTTAGCCACCACTGCCCTATACCATTTCAATGGTTGTCCAATCTCTTCCTAAAAACCTCCAGTGATGGAGCATCCCCAACTTTTGAAGGCAACCTGTTCCACTGATTAATTGCTCTAACTATCAGGAAATTTCTCCTTAACTGTGGCATCTGCTTTTGCAACACGGCCTCCACTTGTATGAGAAGGGGCCGGAGTAAGCCATTGATTTGGGGCTGGTGGCTGACCCTTTGACATTTTCAAATTGATGGGAAAAGGCAATACGAGGCTGGGGTAGATAGGTTGTGCAGCAGGCATTTCATTCTCTGCCTCTAAGGCTAGCCAGAGTTGCTCTCCATGTCAGCTTATCCCAAGCAGTGAAGTCCTTTTAATCATTATCTGTGCCATCAGAAGTACAGCATGTGAATGGTTTTCATTTTGCTTTGCTTTTACTTTGCTTTTCACATTTGCTGCATATTGTAGACCTCTTGCTATTCATACCCTCTAGTGGCTCATGACCCATAGCTTGGAGACTCTCTGAATTAGCACTTATTTGATAGGATTTTGTCTAGAAGTCTAAGAATAATAATATGAAATATGTAAAACCCACACTCTTTGCTTCTGTTACCGAGCTTACATTTCAAATATCACAATATGTTGGTTGTTTTAGAGCCCCTAATTTTTGACCTTCTCAAAAGAAATGCGATAATTGAAAGAAAGAAAAAAGAGCAGTGCTAATGTTAAAATTGATACATTCTGCAAAGTCAGGCATTCTATTAAGCACAATATAGAAAAGTGTTTATCCTTCATTTCCAAATGTATGATTCTTTGTTGAGTGAAAAAATGTGCGACAATCAGAGTTTGCTTTGGTGAGACAATAAAAATCGATTAAATAAATACAATACCCTAGAACAAGTTCAAATTGCTGACAAAATAAAACTGAATATAGCTGTGAACTGTGTGAAGATTTCTAACATTAATTCTTGTGCATGAATTGCCAAGGTGTACACCCTGTAACAAAAGTTTGGTGAATGTGTTTGAACTTGTGTGAGTTGACTCTGAGAATTCTCACACCACCATGAATCCCAGATCATTTGTATCTCAGCAAAGTTCTCCCTTTGGGCCAACCACAAACTCTGGCATATGTGCAAATTAATGCAATGATTTTCTATATTGCTATACAGGTAGTCTTCGACTTAAAACAGTTTGTTTAGTGACTGTTCAAAGTTACATTGGCATTAAAAAAAGTGACGTATGACCATTTTTCATACTTATGATCTTTGCAGCATCCCCATGGTCACGTAATCAAATTTCAAAAGCTTGGCAAGTGGTTCATATTTATGACAGTCACAGTGTCCTGGGGTCATGTGACAAACTTTTGCCACCTCTGACCAGCAAAGGTAATGAGTAAACCAGATTCAGTTAACAACTGTGTTACCATCTTAACAACTGCAGTGATTCACTTAACAACTATGGCAAGAAAGGTTGTAAAATGGGGCAAAATTCACTTAATAACTGTTTTCTGCTTAGCAACAGAAATTTTGGGTTCAGTTGTAGTCATAAATTGAGGAATACCTGTATTTAATTTGATATCCTGGAATTCAAGATAACTTAGAACTGGAAATTTGAAGCAGCTCTTCAGAAAAATGAATGTAGACTGTGCAAAGTATGAGAATTAGAATTAGAATAATAGAGTTGGAAGGGACCTTGCAGGTCTAGTGTCAGTGTCAGCTGGGACTTTCCCAGGAATGAAGGAATGGCTGAATTAAGCCCTTCTCTTAGAAGATGGAGTTAGAGGGACCTATCTGAGATATTTTCTTGAACCTACAACTATAGATTAGAGGTAAATGGGTATGCTCACTTATAGTTCTCTCTGAAATAAATGTTTTCCTCCTAATGGAGCATAGTTTGGGATGCTTCTGGAGAAGAGAAGTTGGGGGGAAGGAGGTGTCCCCCTTCAGGTGATCCAGTTAGGGAAGATGAGAGACTAGAAAGGGGAGACATCTTAAGGACCAAAAACCTTTGGCAGCAGGACACCATTCTTCTCTTGTGGTATTAATTAGTATCATATACTAATAGTACAATAGCAGGGGTGGGATTCTACAGGTTCTGTCCACCTCTGTAGAACTGGTTGCTCTGAAGAGCAGCAGACATAGAACCAGTTCTATGTCTGCTGCTGTTTTGGCCCACCCTCCGGCCGGGGCTCTTACCTGTCCTTTATTTCCTGCTTTTTCAACCTCAGCTACTTTGTGTGGCACAGCTGCGGCTGAAAAAGCGGGAAAAGGGGGCTTTTCCAACCGCTGCGCACCTGCATGCAGCGCTGCTCAGCTGCCCAGGCAGCTCAGCAGATCGTAAATTGCACTTGCGCAACTTGCGCAACTCGTGCATGCACGCGCAACACAGAACAATAGAACCAGTAATTATACCGGTCGTATCCCATCCCTGTATAATAGTACCCTCTTTGGTGATATGGTTGTTAAGTATCAGGCCAGTTCCTACAACAGGATCTTATTTAGTTGTGACTTAACTGCAAATTGTTATTCTGCCAAAGGTGATGAGCTTAATCTTGTGACTGGTCCCCAGTTATGGGAACTGAGGGTTCAGCTTGATTGTATAGTCTCAGAAACAATTACATGGTTTGGAGATCCTCCTAGAATTGTTATTAGAGGTCCAAGCATTTTCAGTGGCTAGGAGGACCTATGCCAATATTAGTTTGTGTGTCAAAATGTCCTTTCTTGGGCATTACACTACTTATGGTTGCTCCTGCAACAGTAACCTCACTTTTATCTTACTATAATGTATGCAATATGCACCAAGTTTGTATTTGGTTTTGAAGCTTCCATTTGTAGAATTGCAAAGGCTATGTTGCTTGGAAGAGTATCCGGCCATATATTGTAGCCGTCACTTGGATAACAAGCCAGGGTCAAATTCTGGTTATGATATACTGTATAAAGCTCTATATAACTTGGGGCAAACTGTAAACCTGATGGACATTTACCATTACTGACATAAGGCTCTTCCAAACCATTCACCATTCACTAAATTGCAGGCAATGCTTTAGGAAATGGGTTTGCAGAACATGAGTGGATGATGTTGCCTTTAGCTTATCTCCATCTTATCATAAATGTAACTTCTGCATGTGCCCTTTCTGCTTCTAAATGCTGCCTTAAAAAACCCTGCTACACTGAGCCATGCTAAATGGCTAAAGTAAACCACCCATAATGGCCTATTTCTTACCAAAACAAGATGAGGGACAGAAACCTGCCCTGCTCTCATTGAGTGCTTGAGGCTACTGATTTTGGCCTTTTGACAGTCCTGACTCTCCCACTGTGCTAAAAAGTCATCTCTCCCAGTTCCTTCCCAGGAGAACAGTGGGAAGAGGAGGGTGAAAATAACCCCCTTGATAATGACTCTGTGGAACTAGAAAACAAGCAAACTAAAAAGACTCATTTCTCTTCTTTCTTTCCATCCATTATGCCTGCAACCCATGCATGGGGAGTGGGGTTTTTGGCTCCTCTTACCTGGCTTATCAGTATGGTGAAAAGAGGGCAGGCAATTCTTGGCCCTAGGATGCTTCTCCATAACTTTGTCCGATCAGTCTTAGCATCATTGCTAAGACATGGACCGAAATCTGGATAATAGGGCTTTAGGCTGCAGATCCCATAATCAGTCATTGAGTGTCATGGGAGATTTGCATGGCTGCATAACGTCACTTAATGGCTCTTCTCTCTAATGGCATCTGCATCTCATGACATTCTTGAGGTAAACACTCTTATCTTTTATTCATCCCTTCATCCTGGCCTTTCATGTACATGAGCGCTGAATCTAGGTAGTGCTCTACACAACCCAACTAGACAATTAAGTGAGTTTTGC
Organism: Naja naja; assembly: GCA_009733165.1. Lineage (NCBI taxonomy): Eukaryota > Metazoa > Chordata > Lepidosauria > Squamata > Elapidae > Naja > Naja naja. The sequence goes on along the minus strand of SOZL01001687.1, from coordinate 1,078 downwards.
CCTATTATGAGACATTTTCCCACCGTTTTAACGTAATCACTGCAGTCGTTAAGTGGATCATGCGGACGTTAAAGTGAACTGGCTTCCCCATTGACTATGCTTGTTAAAGCCAGCTGGGAAAGTTACAAATTGTGATCATGTAATCCGGGACAATGCAACTGGCTTAAGTACATGCCAGCTGCCAAGTGCTCATGTTTTGATCAATGTGACCATGGGCTGCTGCAATATTTTGTAAGTGTTAAAAATTGGTCATTTTTTGGTGCTGTAGTAGCTTTGAAGGATCACTAAATGAATGGTTGTAAGTTGAGGACTACCTGTAATTTGTTTTGGTGTTCTCCCTATAAAGGAATATGGTTTTTGCTGGTTTAAAAAATAAATATTTTAAAACTTAAACTTATTAAACCTATTTAAAATATTTTAAATAAATGTACTAAATGAATAAAACATGTTTTATGAAAATGTTCTTTTGTTGCCTTGCACAGGAGAATGGAGCTGGAAAGCAGGTTAGTGGGGTGGAGAGAATTGGGATTTACAGTATCCTTCCCCTGGAGTGGGTGGGAATGGAAACTTTACAGTATCCTTTCCCTGCCATGCTCACCAAGCCACACCCACAAGCCACACCATGCCCACCAAGCCACGCCCACAGAACCGTAATAAAATTTTTGAATCCCACCACTGGATGGAAGGCTGAGAGTAAACCTTGAGCCAGTGAGAATCGAACTCTTGGCAGTGAGCAGTGAGTTAGCCTGCCATATTTCATTCTAACCCCTGTGCCATCATGGCTCATAACGGGTACATCCCTTTTTTTTCAGAAAGACAGTCTGTTTTAAGCAATAAGGTAATGTGCTTGTGCTGGGTCTGAAGTAGTTCTTTAAAATGATTTTCAAATAAAAATGCCTTAAATAAGTAAACAAATAAATACTATTGGAGCAAGTATGAATTTGATTTGCAAAGAGAGGACCTAATGTTCTAAATTAAGTTTCCTTCTAGTCCCAACCATATTTGGTTTCAATGAGCCTGCTTGCATGTTTTTCTTAATTGTGAAGCTCAAACCACCACTATCCACAATTCATATCTT
>SOZL01000016.1:230761-275485 GCA_009733165.1 Naja naja | reverse complement strand
ACACAATCTTTTAAATCACATTTTCTTCTTCAATGGCTCACAACAACGATTCACCATCTCAAAGACCAGGAGAACACACACACAGGAGAAAGACACTAAAAGAAAAGCAAACTTGACAGCACACAATAACTTTCCAATAATGTTCCCAAATGCATTTTTCATTATAGTGTTACTCTCAAGAATTACCACCTGTTCCTTGCCTTGGTGCATGCAGTAACAAACATCAACAAGGATTTGGTTCTGCTTCCCAACATCACACTTGGCTTCCATATTTATGACAATAAAGACAATGTTAGGCGTTTCCTCGAACAGCCTCTCTCTTCTATCTACCCGAGGCCGAATGGTTCCAGTTTACAAATGTGACAAGCAAGACACTCTGCTCTCTGTCATTGGAGAGCTCAGCTCCCAACCCTCAAGGCAGATGGCCTCCATCTTCAGCATCTTCAAGGTCCCGCAGGTAACAGGGTTCCATTGGATAGTCTAATTTGACCCAATATTGTCACTTACAATATTGCCGGTTATACCTATACCTATCAAGAGCCATGGTGGCAAGTGATTAGAATGCAGTATTGCAGGCTAACTCTGCCAACTTCCAGCAGTTCAATCCTGACAGGCTCAAGGTTGACTCAGCCTTCCAATCTTCTGGGATCGGTACAATGAGGAGCCAGATTGTTGGGGGGCAAGAGGCTGACTCTGTAAACTGCTTAGACAGGGCTGTAAAACACCATGAAGTGATATATAAGTCTAAGTGCTGTTGCTGTTAGGCACAGATAAACTGAAACAGGTATTAGCACATTAGGAGAGTATATTTGTAGAATAAACCAACTTGGTTTATACAGCATATAGCAAAATAAAAGCATTCAAATTCCTGGTCCTTGGTTTGTGCCAAAATGTATCCAGAAGCCTCTTTCTCTACTCAGTGAATTGGTGTGACTGGCAGGGCAAAAAGACACAGGATGGTGACACTTAACCTTAGCATAAAATATGACCTTGTCAAGAAAAATCATTTTAAAGCAAGATTCTCCCTTCTGCAGCTCGGTTTTGATTTCCTCAAGTTCACTCAGGAAGACAGAACTGTTTTCCCTTTCTTATTCGGATCAATCCCCATGATTTCTTCAGTATGTGGGTTTAGTCCGGCTGCTCCTCATTTCCAGTGGAACTGGGTTGGGCTGGTGCCCCCTGAAAGTGACAATGGAGAACGTTTCATCTCAACTCTGATGCCGATGTTGAAAGAGAAGGAGATCTGCCCAGCCTTTACTCAACTGCTCAAATCTGAAGCTGTTTATTTTGCAGCAATGAAACTTATTCCTTTAATCCTAACTCGGTTTAAAGCTGAAGTGATTATTTTGTTTGGAGAATCCAAGTCTATCAAAACTATATATGCATCTCTGAATTTGGTAGAAAAAGTCAGCGGGATTTCATTTAGAACTGTTTGGATCCTGACTTCCCATTGGGAAATCAGTGCCTCTCATGAGGTTTTGCCATTTCTAAGGTTCTTCCACGGAGCTTTGCATTTCAGGGATCACAGCCATGATAACCCAGAATTCAGGCACTTACTTCTTTCTTTAGACCCCTTGAGCCCACAAGGAGATGTCTTTCTCCCTCTATGGTGGGAAAGGCTCTTTGGCTGCATGATCCACAAACCAGGAGTGATCCTTCAAAGGGGAAAACACACTGTACTGGAAAGGAGAATTTGCATAATTTGCCATCTTACATGTTTGAAGCAAGTATGACAGGTGAAAGTTACAATATTTACAATGCCGTTTATGCTGTGGCACATGCCTTTCATGACATGCATGAATCAGGAGCACGACCAGCCATGATGAGGCATGGAGACAGGATCTCCAATATACAGCCATGGCAGGTAATTCTGGAAATTTCTACTCAGTTTTATCCTTAGATGTTCCCATGAGTGCTTAGACTGGACAATCCTCTACCTGAAATGGTATTGGGCAGTGGTGGTATTCATTTTTTTTACTGGTTCTGTGGGTGTGGCTTGGTGGGCACGGCAAAAGAAGGATACTGTAAAATCTCCATTCTGTTAGGCATCCAGAAATTGCCCATGGTAATCAATCACTCTGAGACAAGCATAATCAAGCATGATTTATTAGCATGATTTATTAGGGAAAGCATGATTTATTAGGAACAGCTCTGATACATCTATGGAAATTTCCAAAACTGAAAGTCATTCCCAGCGCGTCTCACAAAGTCCACCTCATCTCCTCCCACTTCTTACACTTCATTAATCACCACAACCAATTAACTGGAATTTTTTTTATGTGACATGCTAAATAACCCTGAACTGTTCAACTGCCTCACCTCACTTCATCTCTTCACATAACATTCTTGGCAGCTGAATCTCAGGGCTGACACATTCACTCCCCAGCCCACTAACCTGCTTTCCAGCTCCGTTCTCCTCTGCAGGGTAACCAAAGAAGACCCAGCCAATCAGCTGGGACTCTGATCATCTGGGACTCGGGAGGCAGTTAATAGATGAGGGCAGAGCCAACCAGAGGTGGTATTTTCCAGTTCTACAAACTACTCAAAATTTCCACTATTGGTTCTCCAGAACCTCTCAAGAATTGGCTGAATACCACCTCTGGTATTTGGTGTCCTGCTCAAGCATGAGATTGGACTAGGAGATCTGCAGGCCCAACTCTATTATTCTATGTTTAAAATTTTCCATGCCATCTGTCAGCGCTAGAGCCATCTTTGCTTGGCATCTTCAGGGCTGCCACAGTGGTAGCTGGGCAAGCTGTGGGCATGGGAGGGAGGAGGTAGAGGTAGTGAGCATTTGTAACCAAAATAATGCTTTCCCCTGGGAATCAAGGACATCTCGCCAGCACCCGGGGAGGCATAGCTGAAAGCTAACTGGAGTTAGGACAGTGGTTGGATTGGACCATGTGATGATGGCCATGTGGATTGAGGGGCTTTGACTTTACTTTCGGTGGGGAAAACGTGGGGATTTCACATTCGGGTTTCCCCCCCAGATGTGCCAATATGACATCTTTAATAAATCTATACTTTGAGGAAGATGCCTGCCTTGGAATTTTGAATCTGTTGGGGGTGTTACTTGGAACCCTGACACGATCCTTCTAACTGCCTCGGAAAACAAACTAACTCAGCAGTTATTGAAAAATTATATTAAATGAGTATAATGATTCGATAAAAAAAAGGGAAGGGTAACCAAACCAGTTGTCAATGGAAAGTTCTTCCCATAAGGTCCTGAAACATCTTCAAAGGTTCTCTGAGCTTCCGGGGATCAAACTTCATTCCAGGGAGGAGGTGGCAATCCAGAGCAGGAGGACAAAGTGAGTGCCTTTGTGCAAGATGCTTCAACAGATCAGTCCTGTTGAACCCATTTAGAGAACCATCCAAATTCTTTTGATCTTGTAGCCAGGGATGTGATTCTGCTGGTTTGGCCCAGTTCGGGTGACCGGGTAGCTCCAAGGGTCAGCTGTGAGCAAAATGGTTTGCTCTGACAATCAGCTGTTTGGACCACCCACTCGCCCCGGCTGTAGTCTGTGTCAGCTTTGAAATTCAGCTGCCAACATAATGGGAAAAGGGGTGGAGGAGTTGACAAGTTCAAGGTTATTCTGTATGTCGTAGTAAGAAATTCCAGTTGCAGTTAATTGGTTCTCAAGATTTATGAAGTGTAGAAGTGGGAGGAGAAAAAGGTGGATTCTGTGTAGCACGCAAAAATTCTTTCACTTTGGAAAATGCCTTAGACGTACCACATATGTTTCTAATAAATCAATTGGAAAGAATATGCCTCGGAATGATTGATATCCTGGATACTTTCTGGGTGCCTTACAGTCTGTGCTTTATATCCTTGTTTTCAACCACAGCTGATTCGTGCAGCATAGCGGTTTGCTGCGCATCAGCTGTTTAACACATAGAGATTGCTGGAGAAGGTGAGTTGCAAATGCTCTGTATGCACGTAAGACCCACTCACTCAATGAACCGGTTGTTACACCGGTTGAATCGCACCCCTGCATGTTGACTGAATACAACTTGGAATAAGACACTTCTCTTGATTCCTTTTAACTTGCTTTATTTTTAATGACATAGCATTCTGTGTGAATATGGACTGTTTGTTTAGTATAGTATTTGCTGTACTGCTTAGCTTGCTGTGTGAAAGGAGTTTCGGTGAAATTCAGTATGCTGTTCTGCATCCAAGGCTTAACCTGGGTTGCCTGTTGACTGTGGAGGGACCAAAGCAGGCAGCCTGTTGCTTTCAGCGAACTATCTTATCAAGTCATAGGCTGTGGTCTACTTTATCAAATGCCTAACTGAAGTGAAAGTAAGTTATGTCCACAGCATTTGGCATTCATTATTTTCACTAATTTAGCCATGTTGTCAAACAATGCAATAAGATTTGTCTGGCATGACCTGTTCGGGAAACCAACAGAGAAGTTCAGCAACGGCAATCACATCAATACAGTGTCAGCCTTCAAGATTTTCTTCTTTTGCTTTGCATCTTTTGGCTGTCATAAGTAACGGGGGGAGGAAGAGGGACATGGTTATGGGAAGTGAGCTGGAGGTTTTGTTAAACAGAATTGTATAAGTTGGGGGGGGGAGTTTCTTGCTTCGGTTTCTATCTTATGCTATGTGCAGCCGCAGCTCTTTATCAAAATATGTCAAGGTCAACGGACAGAGGCCTCATCACCACCTGGTGATGCCCACATGATGTTATACACAACTTTTAATTGGGTAGACAACTTGAACTATTGTGGGTGGGAACGTTGCCATCACTTTGTATATGTGATTTTCGCGCTCATTCTCTCAGATTCAGAATTCTTTTGTTGCTACCACTTGAATTCCAGTAAAAGATATCTTTCTCTAATTAATGGAGTCTAAATATTTCTTTCTTGGATTTTGAATGGAGCACTACCTGACATTATTCTGAATCTCAGTTTACCAGCCCACCAGGAGAATTAACAAATTTCTTCCGAGGGGGTCTGAACACAATGTCTAATCCAGCCAGTGACCATGAAGACCTGGGAGCGACTGGAGGGCAAGAGTCCCTGCTATTAGAGGCAGCAGAGGAAACCGATTTGTTAGCAGATTTAAGTATTGATGAAAATCCAGTTGTAAAACCCAAATGGTCCCTGGGAGTCAGCTGGAAGGATCCTGAGGAAAAGCCTCCTCCAGGAGTGACCACTACCTATCGACATGGAAGAGAAGAACCATGGCAAGAGAAGGAAAGGAAGAATTTTCTACTAACTCAAGCCCTGCATCTCCTAAATGAAGTGGTCGGAGAAACTCAGCCTGATCAAAGGTATGCGGGGGAAGAGGGGGTGACGGCTCCAGGCAGAAGGATCAGAGCAGCTACCCCCATAAATCAACCTGCGCCAGTGCAACAGTCAGCAGCAGCCCAGGGGCCCCTGGCAGGGGGAGCAATTTATTTATTTATTTATTTGACTTGTATGCCACCCCCTCTCCCGAAAGGAGTCGGGGCGGCTCACAATTAAAACCGATACAATAAATTAATTACCTAAAATAGAATTAAACCAACCAAGCCAAATTAAATTAAAACAGATTATAAAAACAACCCCCCCCAAGAGGAGTCAGCACAGTGCAGCCTACTCAAATAACCAGGTTTTCAAGTCGTGGCGGAAGGTGTGGAGGTCAGGGGCCAAACGGAGCCCCAGAGGTAGTTGATTCCATAGGGCGGGAGCTGCCACAGAATAGGCCCTCCCCCGCGTCACCGCCAAATGACACTGGGTTGCAGACGGCATGCCGAGGAGTCCCTGCCTGTGAGCTCGTACAGGGCGGTTGATATTCGATGCCGGCAGTAGACGTTCCCGTAAAAAGCCTGGACCCATGTCTCGTAGGACTTTGAATGTCAATACCAAAACCTTGAATCTCATTCGAAGAAGGCGTAGAACTCCAAAGGTGCCTCCGTTGGAAGTAAAATATGGGGGGATCCCAAGGAATTAGGATTCTTCCTGGCACAAGTCTGGAACCATATGGAGGAATATGGGGAGGATTTTTCCTCTGAAGCAGCCAAAGTCAGATGTGTTACCAGGGCTCTTGAGAGAACCGCTGCTAAGTGGATGGTGACTTTGCATAATGATAATGATCCCCTGCTGATGAATTATGACCTGTTCATGACTGCACTGCAGGCCAGGTTTGAAGACCCACTAGCTGAAGGCCAGAATCAGGATGAAAACCATAAATCAGGGGTGGAGATCAGTGGCAGAGTACACCCAGGAGTTCAGAGAGCTGGTGTATCACATTCGAGGTTGGTCCCAGGGAGCTCTGATAGAAACTTTTAAAGATGGGTTGAATGAAGATATGTATCAAAGCTGTATTGCCAGAAGAGACCCCAATGAGCTGCAGCTGTGGTACGTGCTGGCAGCAGAGGTGGAAATTGCTCTGACCCGAAACAGACTATGGGGGGCTCTGGTTGGACCAAGCCTTCCCTCACCAACCCTCGAGAAGCCTTAAAACCTCAAAAGGGGGGGCGGTTGATGGCAAAACCCAAGTCCACTGCTTGCTTCTGATGTGGGAAAGAAGGTCACCGGGCTGCAGACTGTTGTGTCAAACTAGAGCCAAAGGGGGCACCAGGAGGGGGAAGGAAACCTGAAAAAACTCCACCAAAGCCTCACAAAACTGCGCTTAAAGTGGAGGAGGTTGTAGAGATCGCCCCTCCAAAAGGAGAGGAGCTGGGAACTCCAACCCCTTCTGAAGAGAGTGAATCTGAATCGGAAGACGACTCGCTGGTTAGTCCAAACAAGGGCCCTATGACCATTCCAGTGAGATTAAGGGTACCCACGTCGGGAGCCAAAGGGGAAATGTTGTCCTTGCTAGACTCTGGGTGCACCAGGTGCATAATCAGTTTGGAAGTAGTAGAGAAAGTGGGCTTAAGGCTAAAGACTTTAAAAACGCCCATAGCCTTTTGCCAATTGGATGGATCGGTAGCTGGGGGAGGCCCTGCACATTTCATAATGGAACCAGTAGAAATGATGATGGGGAAGCATAGAGAGACTTTGTGTTTTATTGTGGCTCCTGGGATGGAGCGCCCCCTTATATTGGGGTTGCCCTGGCTCCGGAAATGGAACCCTCACATTAACTGGAGGAGGGGATCGTTGTGCATACGTACTGACCGAACCCCAGAAGGGGAGGGGCAATTGCCACCGGAAGCTGAGAACCCCACGGAGTTGGCCTCCACGGGCACTGAGAATTTGAGGGGGGAAGGAGAAAATTCCAGAGGAATATTGGGACTTGAAGGAGGATTTCAGCGAGAAAGCCTCGGACAAGTTCCCCCCCCCTGCATCATTCAACAGATTGCAGTATTGAAATTTTGCCAGGAGTGAAACTCCCAAAACCGAAACTGTACTCAATGACCCCGTAGAAACTAGAAGAGTTGCGGTCATTTATTGATAAAAACTTGGAACGTGGTTTCATACAACCTGCTAAGCCCCGAGTGGCGGCCCCGGTATTGTTCCGTGAGAAGAAAGATGGCTCTCTTCGCTTATGTGTGGACTATAGGAACCTCAACACCATTTCGGTGGAGAACTTGTACCCCCTTCCCCTTATGAAGGATATGTTGGCCCACTTAGCCAAAGGGAGGATTTTCACCAAATTTGATCTGAGAGAAGCTTACTACTGTGTTCAAATTAAGGAAGGAGATGAATTGAAAACTGCTTTTAACTGTCCAATGAGGTGTTTCCAATTCAATGTTCTTCCATTCGGCCTACAGGGGGCTCCTGCAGTACTGATGCAAATGATAAATCAGGTGTTGCATGAACATTTATACAAGTGGGTGTTGGTTTATCTTGATGACATTCTTATCTATACAGAAACTCGTGATGAACATGTGAAACTAGTGCATTCAGTTCTGGAAAAACTTCGAGCTGCTGAACTGTATGTGAAGTTGTCCAAATGTGAATTCCACCAGGAGAAAATTGACTATTTGGGCTATCGTATACTGCATAAAGGCATAGAAACGGATCCGGGGAAAGTTCGGGCTGTGTTAGAATGGGCCCCTCCCCGCACCAGGAAACAATTGCAAAGTTTTTTAGGATTTGCTAATTTTTACCGTCAATTCATCCCTGCTTTTGCGAAGATTGCAATGCCTATCACAAATCTCCTAAAAACAAAAGGGGAGGAAAAACCAATGCCTAGTAAACCCTTGGAGTGGTCCATGGAGTGCCAAGCTGCTTTTGAGAAGCTAAAGCAACTGTTTGCTGCTGAACCCATGCTCAAGCATCTGAATATGGATGCCCCTTTTGTAATTCAAGCCGATGCGAGTGATGTAGCAGTCGGGGCAGTCTTACTACAAGCAAACAATATGGGGACTTTGCAACCATGTGCATATACTTCCCGTAAATTAACTGAAACCGAAAGACGATGGGCCATCTGGGAAAAAGAGGCTTTTGCAGTTTGCTGGGCTCTGTTAACCTGGAGGCATTTCCTAGAAGGGCAAAACACCCATTTGAGGTGTGGACAGATCATAAAAATTTGGAGGCTTTGAAAGCCTCAGAAGCTGTCTCCCAAGCAAATTTGCTACTTTAAATGCTTTAATTTCTCATTGAAGTACATTCCAGGAGGGAAAAACTTCATGGCCGATCCTTTGTCTGGATTACCTCAATATAATAGTGTTTGTCAAGAAGTGGTCCAGCCCGTCATCCCCACCAAACAGTTGGCGGCTCCAGTGGTCACCAGAGCCCAAAAAAAGAAAGAAGTTGATTTATCAAATGATTTATCTACACAATTAAAAGAAGCTTTAAAACTTGATGATTTGTTCCTGACTCACTCAAATAACTGTACAGTTAGACATGGATTGGCATGGGTTGGGGCCAAATTATATGTGCCAGAGAAATTGAGAAACCAAATGTTATAGCAAGCTCATGACTCTAAAGCTGCGGGGCATTTCAGGTTCATGAAAACCTTACATTTGGTTAAAAGGCAATTTTGGTGGCCTACCTTGAAAAAGGACATTGAGACTTATGTGGCCAGTTGTCCTATCTGTGCCTCAGCTAAACGGCCTCCTGGAAAACCGGCAGGCTTACTACAAAATGTGGCTAGACCAACTGCTCCATGGAGAGAAATTTCTATGGATTTTATAGTGGAATTACCTGAAAGTGGGGGAAATACAGTTATTTGGGTAGTAACTGATTTGTTTTCCAAACAGGTACATTTCATACCTTGTGCGAAGATCCCATCTGCTAAAGCGTTGGCTAAATTGTTTATTTTACATATCTACAGGTTACATGGGGTTCCTGAACGCATAATCTCAGACAGGGGTGTCCAGTTTTCTTCAAACTTTTGGACGGAGTTCCTAAAGTTATTGGGCTCCGCATAGGGCTTAAGCTCTGTCCACCATCCACAAACCAATGGGGCTTGTGAGAGAACTAATTCAGTATTGGAACAGTATCTTAGATGCTATATAAATTATCAGCAAGACGATTGGACTGACCTACTACCGTTTGCTGAGGTGGCATATAACAATTTGATACATAGTAGTACTGGGTTTACTCCATTTAAAGTGGCTTAGGGGCAAGATTTTGTACCCATATGCAAGCTTCCACAGGAGAAACCTAACGTTCAGTCATTGGATGAGTGGATAACCCAGCTCCAGCTTAACTGGCCGGTTGTCCGTAAAGCATTAGATGATGCTCATCAAGCTCATAAAAAATTTGCAGATAAAAAAAGATCTCCTCAAAAACCATATCAAGTAGGGGACAAGGTGTTTTTGTCCACTAGATATTTGAAGACCACACAAAAATCAAAAAAGTTTGGTCCTAAATATGTTGGACCTTTCCCGATTGAAAGGATTGTGAATCCTGTGGCAGTCCAACTGCAATTAACCCAAACCCTCTGATGGATCCACCCTGTCTTCCATGTTAGTCTCTTAAAACCTAAACACACATCCAACTTGAGACAGACTCAAGTCGATCCCCCCCGTGCCATTACTAATCGAAGGTGAACAGCATTTCGAAGTTAAGGAAATTTTAGATTCTAGAGAACACAGAGGTTGACTACAATATTTGGTTGTTTGGAAGCACTTCCCTCCTTCCCAGTCTGAATGGGTGAATGAAAAAGATGTTAGAGCTCCTAGACTAGTCAAGGCATTTCCTACTAAATATCCTGATAAACCCTAGATTATATTAATGTGGTGTTATATGTCTCTTTCTCTTTTAGCTTTTGGTTTTCTCTTTTATAGGACTAACTCCTCTTTTGCAGGAGGGCCGAATGTCAGCCTTCAAGATTTTCTTCTTTTGCTTTGCATCTTTTGGCTGTCATAAATAACGGGGGAGGAGGGGGGACATGGTTATGGGAAGTGAGCTGGAGGTTTTGTTAGACAGAATTGTATAAGTTGGAGGGGGAGTTTCTTGCTTCGGTTTCTATCTTATGCTATGCGCAGCCGCAGCTCTTTATCAAAATATGTCAAGGTCAATGGACAGAGGCCTCATCATCACCTGGAGATGCCCACATGATGTTATACACAACTTTTAATTGGGTAGACAACTTGAACTATTGTGGGTGGGAACGTTGCCATCACTTTGTATATGTGATTTTCACGCTCATTCTCTCAGATTCAGAATTCTTTTGTTGCTACCACTTGAATTCCAGTAAAAGATATCTTTTCTCTAATTAATGGAGTCTTAAGTATTTCTTTCTTGGATTTTGAATGGAGCACTACCTGACATACAGAATGTGACTACAAGTCATAAGTATGATCTTATCGCCAAATTCCCAAATATTTTTCCATGGCCAGAATTTTGTCGCTTAGTAGTAAGTCCTGTTATTCAGAGCCTTTTTGTAGCTCCAAATGGTTGATGAATAAGTGGTCATAACTTGAGGACTATCCGTACTGCTAATTAAAATAGCATTTGTCATTTATAATACCTGGGGCCAAGACAAACATTTGTAAAAGTAGCCAAGAATTGCAGCATCTAAGCTAAACAATAATATTTGAAGAGTGGCATGATAATCTGTGTAAGGATTATTCTACAGAAATTGAAGTTGAAGAAATCAAGTTACTAACACATGCCCTGTGAAACCTTCTGGTGATTTGATGCTACTCCTGTTCACTCAGATATCCACAAAATTAATGTGTCTAGATTTACAACTATCTCCTAAAACAACCATTACCATAGAATGCAAGAAAAAAAAGGCAGTATTCAGCAGATTTCTGACCAGTTCTGGAGAACCGATAGTGGAAATTTTGAGTAGTTCAAAGAACCAGCAAATACCACCTCTGACTGGCCACGCCCCATCTATTCTCTGCTTCCCAAATCCCAGCTGATTAGCTGGGCCTTCTTTTGTTGCCCTGCACAGGAGAAGGGAGGTGAAAAGCAGGTTAGTGGGGTGGGGAGGCAGTGGGATTTTGCACTAACCGTCCCCTGGAGTGAGGTGGGAATGGAGATTTTACAGTATCCTTCCCCTGCCGTGCCCACCAAGCCACACCCATAGAACTGGTAGTAAAATTGTTGAGTCCCACCACTGGGTAGAAGCCATGTTTCTCATTTCTAATAACCACAGTTTCTAAGGATCTATTTCTCTTTCAGCTTTTTGCCTATTTGAAGACTGTCCACTTTAACAACAGTGCTGGAGAGGAAGTCTCCTTCTCAGAAAATGGACTCGGGTCTGCTCGTTACGATCTTCTCAACTGGCTTTTCCGCCACAATCTGTCTTTTGTCCCTGTGATAGTTGGGCAAATGGACCCCAGGTTTTCCCCAGGCCAGGATTTTACCATCAACTCCAGTGCAATCATCTGGACCAGAAAGGTGGGCTAGAAGAAAATGTTCTGAATTCAGAGAAAGGTTCATTCTCTCCTGGGAAGATGCAGAAGACACACGGGAAGAAAAGATGGGCTGAATCAGAAAAAATGGACAGCCACATGGCAAAAGATCTGCTTTCATGAAACAGATTCAAAACTGATTTCTGCCATGTACAAAGAGGGCTGGAATTATGAAAAGATTCTGGTTGAAAGCTAAGGTGCAATGAGAGAAGGCAACAATGAAGTTTATCATTCCTTCTTTTAGAAAAAGTAGATCTCTACTATTTCTGATAAATAGGTGTCCATTCTTCTTCTTAAAAGCTTCCATTGATGAAGCACCCACAACTTCTGAAAGCAATTTGTTTCACTGGTTAATTGTTCTCACTGCTAGCAATTTCCTCCTTCCTTCTAGGTCCCTTCTTTCCTTGGTTAGTTTCCATCCATTGTTTCTTCTCTTCTCTTTATGTGCTTTGGTAAATAATTTGTCTCCCTTTTCTTTGTAGCAGCCCTTCATGTATTGGAGGACACTATCATGTCATCCCTGGTCCTTCCTTCCATTAGACTAAGTACATCCAGCACCTGAAATCATTCTTTGTATGCCTTAGCTTCTAGGCCCCCAACCATTTTTGTTGCTCTTCTCTGAACTCTTTCCAACGTCTCTTCATATTTTTTGTATTGGAGTAACCAAAACTGGATGCAAAGCATGGATTCTAAGTGAAGTCTTACTAAGACATTGTAGAGCTGTACTAATACTTCATGTGATTTTCTGCAAAGAAGAGCAACAAAAATGATTCGGCAGTTGGAGTCTAAAATATAAAAAAAATGGTTGCTCAAATTGAATATGTCTAGTTTAATGAAAAGAAGGACTTGGGATGATGTGATTGCAGTCTTCCAACATCTCAGGCATTGCCACAAAGAAGGGGGAGTTGGGCTATCCTCCCAGGCACCTGAAGGTAAGGTGAGAAGCAACAGATGGAAACTAAACAAGGAGAGAAGCGATCTAGAACTAAGGAGAAATTTCCCGACAGAACAATTAATCAGTGAACAACTCGCCTGCAGAAATTGTAAATGCTCCAAAACTGGAAGTTTTTAAGAAAAGATTAGATAACAATTTATCTGAAATAGTATAGGGTTTCCTGCCTGAGCAGGAAGTTGGAGTAGAAAACCTGTAAGGTCCCTTCCATCTCTGCTATTCTATTCTATTCTATTCTATTCTATTCTATTCTATTCTATTCTATTCTATTCTATTCTATTCTACTCTACTCTACTCTACTCTACTCTACTCTACTCTATTCCATTCCATTCCATTAAATTGCATCCCAACCCATCCCATCTCATCCTATCCTATCCTTCTGAAAATGCAACCTAGGCTTTTTGGGGATGCTGTCACACATTGTTGGCTCATCTTTAGATGGTTGTCCACTAGGACTCCAAGATCCCTCTTGCATGCAACCATGCAATTTTTTGGGTACCAATTTTGAACGTTGAACAAGGACTCCCTATAACTGCCTTACATAAGGGAAGCTCTAACCTCCAGCATGAATTAGTTAGCTGGCAATGCCACTGGTGTGAATTCCCCAGAAACTGTTCCCAGTTGACATTACAGAATGGGTGAATCAGCTTTTCTAAAGACCCTTTGTGGAAGGCAATCTCAGCGTGGAAATTAAATGATACATGATGATTGAAGAGACCCTCTCAAGCCTTTCTCTTTTCTGTTTTAGAAGGTGCCCTTTGCCAGGTGTGGTATGAAGAGGTGCCAGGCAGGACAGAGGAGAAAAGTTCCAGAGGGGAAGCAGATTTGCTGCTACCAATGTGACCCTTGTCCAGAAGGGAGCATTTCTAATCAGACAGGTACAGCAGCCTTCACCTATAGATCTTCCAGGATCAAGGAATCCCTTTGGTGGATCAAAATATTAAGAGATTTTTGATAATTTGTGGTAGTTTGATATGCTTCATGGCAAGGGTGCAAAATTGTCCTGCCCTAAACCCTGCCCCCCAGTCAAACTTCCCACTTCTGAGAAATGAGGATTGGCAAGACTGCTCTCCTCACCAAATTTACCATATGGTGAATTCCAGGCAGCAGTTTGCAGATTCCTTGCTTTCTTTTCCATTCCTCTTGTCACATACCAATGGGAAAACCAACAATTTATTATTATTATTATTATTATTATTATTATTATTATTATTATTATTATTATGTGTTTTTAGTTGTGAGCCGCCCCGAGTCTTCGGAGATGGGGCGGCATACAAGTTCAAATATAAATAAAATAAAATAAATAAAATTTATTATTTTCCTGAATTTAAGTTAAAGTTTAACTTTACTTTATTGTCATTGCTCCTCATAAGATTAATGCCATCTTCAGTGGACATCATAGATAAGAAAACTATAACAAATTAAAAACACACATCCTTTGCATTCTATACAATTGAATAAAAAAACCCTTATACTGCATTAATATTGTACTGTACAGTAGAATTCAATATAGTTACTGCTCTGGGATAGATGCTGGTTTTCAGCCTATTAGTCCTTGTTTTTATTATTGTCTTGTACTGTCTGTCATATGGTAATAGTTCAAAAATGGGTGCCCAGGATGAGATGGATCTTTGAGAATATTTCGAACTTTCTTAAAGCAGTGGGAGGTAAAAAGCTGTTCAAAAGAGGGGGAGGGCAACCAATGATCCTCTGGACAATGATGTTAACCCTGAATGAATGACATAGTTACTTGTGTGTTACTTGCAATGTGCTACTTTTGTCAAGATCATTAGTCTCCCTGGAAACTTATACGCCTGTCAGAAAAATAGATCAATCTACCTCTCTTTGTGTGTGTGTGTCAACTTACGGTCTTATAACACACCAAATGATAACATAATTAAGCAGCAAATAGCAGGATTCTTTACTGAGAAATCAGTCAATTTTCTTTGGCTTCCATTATAAATTAAAAAGAAAAGAAAGGAAAGAAAGAAAGATAGAAAGAAAGAGATAGAGAGAGAGGTGGAAGGAAGGAGTGAAAGAAAGAAGAAAGAGAGGGAGGGAGAGAGAAGGAAGGAAGGAAGGAAGGAAGGAAAGGAAAGGAAAAAAGGAAGGAAGGAAGGAAAGAAAGAAAGAGAGAAAGACAGAAAGAGAGAAAGAGAGTCAAAATAATTATGCAAGTGCCCAGTGATTGGAAGGGGAGAGATTCCAATTACTGAGTAGCCAATCCCAAAGTTCATTTTGAACTTTTTGGAAAGAAGTCATAACTGAGATCTGAGGGGAAAGGGATAATTCTCACTATGGATCCCTATGAAGTATCTACTCTTCATTTCAGATGCATCTCGCTGTGTCCCCTGCCCAGAAGACCAATACCCTAACAAGAACAAGGACCACTGCATTGCCAAGAAGCTGCATTTCCTTTCCTATCAAGACACTCTGGGATACATTTTAGCTTCTTTAGCTCTTTCTCTCTCTGTGATCACATCTGTAGTCCTGGTGATTTTCTATAAACATCGTGACACACCGATCGTCAAAGCCAACAACCGAGATCTCACCTACACCCTTCTGGTCTCCCTCCTGCTCTGCTTCCTCTGCTCCTTCCTCTTCATTGGTCTACCAGGGAAGCTCACCTGTCTCTTCCGACAAACTGCCTTTGCCATTCTTTTTTCCCTGGCAGTTTCCTCTGTCTTAGCAAAAACTGTCATGGTGGTTCTGGCCTTCATGGCCACCAAGCCAGGGAACAAGGCAAGGAAATTCTTAAGAAAACCATTGACCAACTCCATTGTCTTAGGCTGTCCCCTGGTTCAAGCAGTTCTTTGTGCCATCTGGCTGGGAATCTCCCCCCCAATTCCTAACTTGGACTTCCACTCTTTGGTAGGAGAGGCCATCTTGGAATGTCATGAAGGCTCAGCTTCAATGTTTTACACTGTCCTTGCCTATCTGGGTTTCCTGGCCCTCATCAGTTTCACTGTGGCCTTTTTGGCTAGGAAGTTGCCCGACAGCTTTAACGAAGCCAAGTTCATTACTTTCAGCATGCTGCTCTTTTGCAGTGTTTGGATCACCTTCCTCCCAACCTACTTGAGCACCAAAGGGAAGTCCATGGTGGCTGTGGAAATCTTCTCCATCTTAGTCTCTGGGTCTGGCCTCTTGGCTTGCATCTTTTTCCCCAAATGCTACATTATTTTATTGAGACCCAATCTTAATTGTAGGGAAAATTTGATAAGAAATAAAAATCTCTAACTGATGCAGGCATATGAACCAAACAGACTATAAAGTGGGTGTGTGGGGTCTCTAACAATTCTTTGAGCTCTAAGCATATACAGCTTATGAGCAGTAACCTGAATAACAGGAAACAAGCATCCTATAATCTTCTCGGCTGTCCTCACCACTCCCTGTATGGACCTTCTATCTGGGGGCACTGCTACCACCAAACTAAACAGTGAGACAGTTTCTTAAAATGCTCTCAATTGTGCCTCTATCAATAGTGGCCATGACAGAAGAAGTGCTCTCCTTATCTGATGAAGAAAATGCAAGTGGTAAGCAAAATGCAAGGTAAATTTCTTTAGAATGTCCCCATAGTAGTAACTCCTGAATTGTAAGAGGCAAACACATATTCTAAATAAGACCAATGTTCTCTGTAGATAACAGAGGGGCAAGAAGTTATATGGCATTTGTCAGGGTTGTGGCGATTGCCCTAATTAAATCATGAGCCTCGAGCCAAGCTTCAAAATAATCCAAAGTATTTATTAGGAGCAACATGTTGGCATTGAGGACCTGTATACTGCACAAGTCAAAAATAGGGCTGTGAAAATATTGACAGACTCTTCACATCCTGGACATAAACTCTTTCAACTCCTACCCTCAAAACGATGCTATAGAGCACTGCACACTAGAACAACTAGACACAAGAACAGTTTTTTCTGAAATGCCATCACTCTGCTAAAAAAAATAATTCCCACAACACTGTCCAACTATTTACTAAGTCTGCATTACTATCACTATTAATCTTCTCATCACTCCTATCACCCATCACCTCCCACTTGTGACTGCGTGACTGTAACTTTGTTGCTTGTATCCTTACGATTTATATTGACAGTTTCCTGTATGGTTTGATTGATTATTTGTACCCTATGACTATCATTAAGTGTTGTATCTTATGATTCTTTATGAATGTATCTTTTCTTTTTATGTACCCTGAGAGCATATGCACCAAGACAAATTACATGGGCGTCTAGTAACACTTGGCCAATAAAGAATTCATTCATTCATTCTTCCCTCCCCACTCTGATTTTATTCAGGAAACCTCAATACCAGGTGTATCATTATGGATTTACTCAAATAAAACATTTCCCATCATGCAACCCTTCCGTATTCTTCTTTTTCTCGTAATAGTTTAGGGCTAGTCTGTATAGGTTCTTCTACTATAAATACCATGTCATCAGCAAATGCCTGAAGTTTATACTTCTCTTTTTTAATTTTTAGTCCTCTGTTTTCCTGATTTTGCCTAATTTGTGTTAGCATTATTTCTTCTGCCAATATGTACAGTAATGGAGCTAGGGGACATCCTTGCCTAACCTCTTTATTTATCATTACATCATCTGTACTTTCCCAATTTATTAATATATTTGCTGTTTGGGTCTTATATATTGATTTAATAAATCCTATAAAATTTTTACCACATTTCATGCCTATTAATTGTTTTATAAGGAAGTTCCAGTTCAAATTATCAAATGCTTTCTGGGCGTCTACAAAAATCAATGCCACTGGTCTGGCTGTATGTACCTCATAGTATTCTAATATGTCCATGATTATTTTTGTATTTGTTTTTATCTGTCTGTGAGGCAAAAAACCATTCTGATCCATGTGAATTATTCTACTTAATATCCTTTTTAATCTTTCTGCTAGAATTGAAGCCATTATAGAAGAATACGGAGGGGTCGTAGGATTAACAGTTAATAAAGATAAGACAAAAATTTTGACAAAAAAATTGCACAAAGGAACTTAAGGAAGAATTAACAAATATATTAGGTATTCAGACAGTTAACAAAGTAAAATACTTAAGGATCTGGTTAACGGCTAGGTGTTCATCAATAAGAAAAGATAACTATGATAAATTAATATCACAAATATTTAAGGATTTAGATAACTGGGCAAAACTACAATTATCACTATTGGGGTGCATCTTGACAATAAAAATGAACATTTTACCAAAATTGCTGTTCCTATTTCAAACCGTGCCAGTCAGGTTGGAGAAGAAATTTTTTGTATATTTAAATAAATATATTTCTAAATTTATATGGCGAAAGAAAAAAGCTAGAATTAAATTTAAACTATTGCAGGATGCCAGGAAGAAAGGAGGGTTTGGTCTTCCAGATTTCGAACTTTATTATGGGGTGGCAGTAGCGAATTGGCTTAGGGATTGGGCTAAATTAGAAAAAAAGGAAAGTATTAATATTAGAGGGTTTTGATCTCCAACTTGGCTGGCATGTGTTTATGTAGGACGAAAAATACAAACAGCACTCATATTTCAGAAGGCACCATGTGAGGAATGTATTATCTATTGTTTGGGAAAAAAATTAAAAGAATCACTATCTAAAGGTCCCACTCTGGTTATCCACCCTGGAAGCAGTAACTCACCCAAATGAAATGGATTACAATAATATACTTAGATACAAAGATCTACTATATGAATTGGGAGAGCTCAAGAATAGAAACCATATAAAAATACAAGGGAAAGAGATATCTTGGTGGCCCTTTTTACAAATTCAAACACATTATAAAAAAGACAGACAACAATTTGGCTTTAACCTGATTATACAAGAATTTGACAAAATATGGTTGGGAGAAGAAAAGAAAGAAATCAGCAAAATATATAGATATTTCCTGGACCATAAATTAAAAGAAGAAACAGTTACAGATACCATGATAAAATGGGCCAAAAATGTGGCCCATATTATTGAAACAGACAAATGGGAACATATTTGGCAAATGAATTACAAATTGACTTTGTCTGTACCCTACAAAGAAAACTTATATAAAATGACCTATCGTTGCCACCTACCCCCGGTCAGATTGGCAAAGGTGTATACTAACTTATCACCCAACTGTTGGAAGTGTAATCATCCACAAAGAACATACTTTCACATGTGGTGGACATGTCCATTTGCTAAGAAATATTGGAGGAAAATAAAGAACTGGATACTAAATATGACAAAGCAAAACTTAGAACTAGACCCTGAAATATTTCTCCTAGGTATGATCAATTTAAAAATGGGAAAAAAATACTACTACTTAATTCTTCACATTATAACCACGGCTAGTATAGCCTATGCACAGAACTGGAAATTGTCATCTCCCCCCTCAGATGACACTGTAATCAAAAAGATTCATGAATGCGCCTAAATGAACAAACTAAGATACTAAAAAACAAACAAGATAGTGAATACTATGAAATATGGAACATATGGTACAAGTGGATAAAGGAAATGTAATTTATGATATTCTGATGAGATAAGGAAGAGTTAGATGTGTAACTAATAGGAATGATACAGAGAAATTAAACTATTAAAAGAACGAAGAAGTTATTTTGACAAGGTAGATCACGTTAAACTATCAGAGGAAGATCTTAACCATTGCTCAAATAGCTTGCAAAATGTATATATGTACATATATATTTGTGTTGTTTTGTCTTTGTGTGTTTTAAAATTTTTGTGGAATAAAATTTTAAAAAAATTAAAAAAAAAATTTCCCATCATTTATAAGCTCTAGTTTAAAGTTTCCACTAAGACATGTGAAACAAGATGAATATTGAAAAAATAAAGCTTTAGGCAGCATCTGTGATGGCTCATCATCCAACTCTGTCAGAAAGCACGGGACAGGGAGACACTGCGCCAGATTGGAGGACCCTCTGATATTAAGATGCTGTGTTATGTTTATAGATCAAGGTTCTTCAAACTTGGCAAGTTTAAGACTTCTGGACTTCAACTCCCAGAATTCCTGAGCCAATATGACTGGAGGAGGAATTCTGGGAGTTGACATTCACAAGTCTTAAACTTGGCAAGTTTGAAGACGTCTGTTACAGATGGTAACCAGCAATTTAATTGCAGATAGAAGCCAGCTGCTCTTCACTCCTGGTGCTACCAGATGTTGGCCAACATTTGAATGAGACATGGTTTCCCCCTAGGCTATGGCTGAAAGCTGTTTTGGGTGGAGAGAAGACAGGAGAGATTTTCTGCCAATTCTCCAGAATATTTTCTTTTCTTCCCCTTTTGGGAAAATCATCCTCTCAAATATGGAGTCAACCTATTCTCTAAAGCACATGAAGGCATGACAAGAAGCAATAAATGGAAAATAATCAAGGAAAGAAGCCACTTAGAACTAAGGATACATTTCCTGAAAGTTAGAATGATTAATCAATGGAACAACTTGCCTCCAGAAATTGTGGGTAATCCAGCATTGGAGGTTTAAAGGCAGAGATTGGACAATGATTTGTCTGAAATGCTGCATGATTTCCTTCCTAAGCAGGCAGTTGGACCAGAAGACATCTAAGGTCCCATCCAACTCTGATGTTCTGTTATCCTTGGGGGTATATTTTATTTTGGGTAGGATATTTTATTCTGGGGAGGGGTTCTCTTTACAAATGCATCTGAGCAAATTCTGGCACAGGATATATCCCATCTTGAGTGCGGGTGCTCAATTTCAGGTAGGCCAAGTGCCACCTGCACCCTGATCTCAAGTTCATCTGCTTCAAAAGACACAGATCTTTCCCTTCTGATGTGTGGAGATAACCTATCACTAAATGTGGAAGATGGTACTCTTCCATGCAATTATCAGAAGAACAGTAATTCATCATGTATCCCCATAGATTTCTCCCTACAAAAGTCTTTCAAGATACAACCAGCTTAAATGAAGCAAGGTCTGAGCCCTCCCAAGGGGAGATAGACATGTCACCTTAGGTTGCTTTGCAAAGCAGCAATTTCTTGCAATCAATGAAACTTAACTGGCTTCAATTTTCTTTCAGTGACAAGTGAAGCCAGGTAAGAGAAAGCACACTTGATTTTATTTTCCCCCAATGCCACCCAGGTGAAGGAACCTCCTCCTTCTGTGCTGAAGCTCTGTTGAGATTCCATGGGAGACACTGAAGTTCAGCTTCTCACTAAGCATTGATTTTTGGTCCAGAAAGGAAAGTGAGAATAATGAATGGGCTGCACTTGGTGCATTTTTCTGTATCTGATAAAGCAAAAAAAGCAATATTTCTTTAACATTCTGTCCACAGGTGGTATTCAGCAGGTTCTGACCAGTGCTGGAGAACCAGTAGTGGAAATTTTGAGTAGTTCGGAGAACTGGCAAATCCCACCTCTGACTGGCCCTGCCCCCATCTATTCCCTGCCTCTCACTGAGTCCCAGCTGAATGGCTGTGTCTTCATTTGTTGCCCTGCACAGGAGAAGGGAGCTGAAAAGCAGGTTAGTGGGGTGGGGAGGCAATGGGATTTTGCACTAACCGTCCCGTGGAGTGAGGTGGGAATGGAGATTTTACAGTATCCTTCCCCTGCCATGCCCACCAAGCCACAGCCACAGAACTGGTAGTAAAAACTGTTGAGTCTCACCACTGGCTAGAAGCCATGTTTTTAATTTCTAATTACCACAGTTGCTAAGGATCTATTTGTCTTTCAGCTTTTTTGCCTATTTGAAGACGGTCCACTTCAACAACAGGGCTGGAGAGGAAGTCTCCTTCTCAGAAAATGGACTCGGGTCTGCTCGTTACGATCTTCTCAACTGGCTTTTCCTCCACAATCTGTCTTTTGTCCCTGTGATGGTTGGGCAAATGGACCCCCAGGTTTCCCCCAGGCCAGGATTATACCATCAAGTCCAGTGCAATCATCTGGGCCAGAAAGGTGGGCTAGAAGGAAATGTTCTGAATTCAGAGAAAGGTTCATTCTCTCCTGGGAAGATGCAGAAGACACACTGATAAAAAAAAAAGATGGGCTGAATCAGAAAAATGGAATTTACTCCTTATTTCCTTGGTTAGTTTCCATCCATTGTTTCTTCTCTTGCATTCAGGTGCTTTGGTAAATAATTTGCCCACGTCTTCTTTGTAGCAGCCCTTCATGTATTGGAGGACGCTATCATCTCATCCCTGGTTTTTTCTTTTCATTTGACTAAGTGTATCCAGTTCCTGCAATCATTCTTTGTATGTCTTAGCCTCTAGGCCCCCAGTCATTTTTCTTGCTCTTCTCTGAACTCTTTCCAATGTCTCGACATATTTTTGTATTGGGGTAACCAAAATTGGATGCTAAGCGTGGATTCTAAGTGTAGTCTTACCAAGTCTTTATAGAGCTGTGCTAGTACTTTATGTGATTTTCTGCAAAGAAGAGCAAAAAAAAAAAGATTAGGCGGTTGGGGATAAAACATAAAAAATGGTTGCTCAAATTGAATATGCCTAGTTTAATGAAAAGAAGGACTTGGGGTGACATGATTGCAGTCTTCCAATATCTCAGGCATTGCCACAAAGAAGGGGGAGTTGGGCTATCCTCCCAGGCACCTGAAGGTAAGGCAAGAAGCAACAGATGGAAACTAAACGAGGAGAGAAGCAATCTAGACCTAAGGAGAAATTTCCCGACAGAACAATTAATCAGCGGAACAACTCACCTGCAGAAATTGTCAATGCTCCAAAACTGGAGGTTTTTAAGAAAAGATTAGATAACAATTTATCTGAAATAGTATAGGTTTTCCTGCCTGAGCAGGAAGTTGGAGTAGAAAACTGCTATTCTATTCTATTCTATTCTATTCTATTCTATTCTATTCTATTCTATTCTACTCTACTCTACTCTACTCTACTCTACTCTACTCTACTCTACTCTATTCCATTCCATTCCATTAAATTGCATCCCAACCCATCCCATCTCATCCTATCCTATCCTTCTGAAAATGCAACCTAGGCTTTTTGGGGATGCTGTCACACATTGTTGGCTCATCTTTAGATGGTTGTCCACTAGGACTCCAAGATCCCTCTTGCAATTAACCATGGAATATTTGGTACCAATTTCAGTTGTTGAACAAGGACTCCCTATAACTGCCTTACATAAGGGAAGCTCTAACCTCCAGCATGAATTAGTTAGCTGGCAATGCCACTGGTGTTAATTCCCCAGAAACTGTTCCCAGTTGACATTACAGAATGGTGAATCAGCTTTTCTAAAGACCCTTTGTAGAAGGCAATCTCAGCGTGGAAATTAAATGATACATGATGATTGAAGAGACCATCTCAAGCCTTTCTCTTTTCTGTTTTAGAAGGTGCCCTTTGCCAGGTGTGGTATGAAGAGGTGCCAGGCAGGACAGAGGAGAAAAGTTCCAGAGGGGAAGCAGATTTGCTGCTACCAATGTGACCCTTTGTCCAGAAGGGAGCATTTCTAATCAGACAGGTACAGCAGCCTTCACATATAGATCTTCCAGGATCAAGGAATCCCTTTGGTGGATCAAGAAAATGGAGACCACTGTCTCACAGATAGGCGGTTGTGAGTCTCTCCTCCTGAGATTGGGCCCTGGGGGTCGGTTGGGTCTGTTGCTTGCGTACCTATCTCCCAGCTGCATAGCCCTGCCTGCTCTGCTCGATGTCCTCTCGGGGGTGGCGGTTGAGTTCCCCAGACTTATTGTGCTGGGGGACTTTAACCTGCCTTCTCAGGGAGGGGCATCGGGGGTAGTGCAGGAGTTCATGGCCTCCATGGCAACCATGGACTTGACTCAGGTAATACAGGGGCCGACTCATGAGGGGGGCCACATGCTTGACTTTGTTTATGTCTCGAGACAGTGGGAAAATGATCTGGAGGGGGATCTCCAACTATACAACCCCTGCCATGGACGGATCATTTTCTCCTTTGACTGGCCTTCCAATATGCCACCCCTTGTTGCTGGGAGGCAGAACCAGTGAGATGGTTCCGCCCCAGATGCTTAATGAACCCAGAAGGGTTCCAGATGGCGCTTGGGTCAATTCCGGGCTCCTTAGCCAACAGCCCGGTTGATGCCCTGGTGGACGCCTGGCAAGTGACTGCTGCCGGGGCATTAGACCGAGTTGCTCCATTGTGGCCTCTGAGCCTCTGCAGATCCCGATTAGCTCTCTGGTTTTCTGCAGAGCTTTGGGAGATGAAGCGGCGGAAGAGAGGCCTAGAGAGCTGTTGGAGATCCAGCAGGTCCGAATCTGACCGAGCGTAGTTAAGATCTTATTTTAGGTCTTATCTTGCTGCAATGAGAGCGTCGAAGCGTGCTTACTTCTCCGCTCTCATTGCATTCACAGATAATCACCCGACGGCCCTGTTTAGGGTCTCCCGCTCCCTCCTTAATCAGAGGGAGGGGGAGGACCCTCTGCAGGGACGTGCCAAGGAGTTTAGTCAACATCTTTTTTTTTTTTTTATAAAAAGTTTTATTTTTCCAAAAACACAAACATAACAAACAAACATACAACACATAAATCCATATCAATTTCAAGTATGTCGGTCGGTCAAAAATCACAGTGCCTACCCCTCATTATTCATACTCAATATTACAAAAAGGAAAAGCTATAATCATTATTATTAATCCTTTGTCATATTATAATCTCTATATTGTTTCAACAGTTCTATCTATCTTTATATTCCCAAAAATACATTACCAAACTTTTTGTCTAACCATTGATAAAACATATTCCATATCTTATAAAACTGCTTTTCTTCTTGATCCCTAATTTCAAATGTTAATCTACTCATTTCGGCACAATCCAAAATCTTCTTAATCACTTCCTCCTGCGTAGGTGTCTTATCATTTCTCCAGTTTTTAGCAAATACAATTCTAGCGGCTGTCAGTACATTAACAATCAGATATTTCAAATCTTTGTTAAATGTCTCTGGTACAATTCCCAACAGGAATATCTCAGGTTTCAAGTCTATATGTTGTTGTATCATTTTTCCAGCCACATGTGGATTTTAGTCCAGTATCTTTTAGCATCAACGCAAGTCCACCACATGTGGTAGTAGGAGCCAGGTATCTGGTGACATTTCCAACACTTATCCGATTTATCCTTGAACATTCTTGCAATCCTTCTCGGGATAGGTGCCACCTGTAAAACATCTTATACAAATTTTCTTTATATGCAGTTGACATTGTCATTTTATAATTCTGATCCCACAGTGTTTGCCATCTCTCTAAATCTATCCCATAACCAAAATTTTTCCCCAAGCAATCATTGTTTCCTTAACCTGCTCCTCTTCCATTCTAACTTCTAATAAATAACCGTAAAGTTTTTAATCATTTTTTCATTCGTGCCCATCAAAATTTTATCTAATTCAGTTTGCTTTTTATAAATCCCTTCATTCTTAACATCCTCATCATATCTAGATTGTACTTGCAAATATGAAAACCAATTCATTTTTATACCTTGTTCTTGTAGTGTTTGCATCGATTTGAGTTCACCCTTTTCATTTAAAATCTCTTCATATCTAACTGTTTGTTCCTTCTTGTATATTATTGCATATGAAAAAGCTTCAATAGTAGATACCCATAATGGAATTTGTATATAATGTTGTTTTCTGGTTTTTCCCAATTTAAAACAAAGCTTCTCGAACATAGTGTCTTCTAAAATATCCTTGTTTTTTAGTTCCCTTATACCATAAGAAAGCATGCCATCCTAGTAATAGATCATGACCCTCTAAAGTTAACAATCTATTGTTTCTCAATGTTATCCATTCTTTCACCCACATCAGGCTTGCAGCTTGATAATACAATTCCCAATTTGGTAGTGCGAATCCCCTCTTGACCTTGCATCTTGTAATAGCTTAAATTTGATTCTTGGCTTTTTGCCCTGCCATATGAATTTTGATGTGATTTTATTTAAATCTTCAAAGTATTCTTTCCCAAGTCTAATTGGAATTGTCTGAAATAAGTATAAGATTCTGGGTAAAACATTCATCTTAACTGTCGATATTCTGCCAATAAGAGATAATTGCATATTTTCCCATCTTTTAAGATCTGTCGCTATCTGCTGTTTGAGTTTTATATAATTATCTTCTTTCAATGTACTGCATCTTGGTGTTATATTTATTCCCAAGTATTTAACTTTATTTGCAATCTGGATCTCTAATAAATCTTCTAAATCTTTCTTGCGTTTTGCTAACATATTCTTTGTTAGGATCTTTGTTTTATCTTTATTAATTTTTAAACCTGCCACCATTCCATATTCTTCTATTTGTTCTATCAACTTAGGTGCTGATTTAAGTGGATCCTCTAATATGAATACCAAATCATCTGCAAACGCCTGTAGTTTATATTCTTCTTTTTAATTTTCATTCCTTTTATTTCTTCATCTTCTCTGATAGCTCTACTCAGTACTTCTAGTGTTAAAACAAACAGTAGGGGCGACAGAGGACAACCTTGTCTGGTTCCTTTTCTTATCCCTATAGATTCTGTCAGCTCTCCATTTACCAATATCTTTGCTGTTTGATTATTATATATTGCCTCAATAGTTTGTATAAAGTTTTTTCCAAAGCCCATTTGCATCATTTGCAATATCATAAACCGCCAGTTCACATTGTCAAATGCTTTTTGAGCATCTAAAAACATCAGTGCCATCTGTTTTTCAGAATGTGTTTCATAATACTCCAGAGTATCTAAAATTATTCTCACATTTTGCTTAATTTGTCGTTTTGGCAAAATCCATTTTGATCTGTGTGGATAAATTCATTTAAGTATCTTTTCATTCTTTCTGCCAAAATTGAAGCAAAGATTTTATAATCTGAATTCAACAATGAGATAGGTCTATAATTTTTAACTTCTTGTAGGTCCATTTCTTCTTTAGGTATTAGGGTAATATAAGCTTCCAACCATGTCTCAGGTATTCTCTTTTTAATAAGACTTCATTCATCACTTCTAGAAGGGGAGTGCTTAACACTTCCTGGAAGGTCCTGTAAAATTCACCGGTAGACCATCTGGGCCTGGTGCTTTTCCTGTATTTTGTTTCTTCAAGGCTTCTGTTAATTCCATCATGGTTATGTTCCCTTCTAACATTGTCTCAATATCTTCAGGTATCTGTGGTAGTCTTGTCTTTTGTAAATACTTTTCAATTTTTCTTCTAGGATATCTTCTTGGGAGTACAGTTTTTCATAGTAGTCTCGGATAATTTTTTCTTTTCATCATTCCCATGCTGTATATTCCCTTTTCCATCTATTAATTGGCCAATTTTCTTTATTTCTCTTTCCTTTCTAATTTTATACGCTAACCACCTTCCTGGCTTATTACCGTTTTCAAAGTAATTTTGTTTAGCCTTTAATCTTTTGAGCGATTTCTTCCTTGTCCATTAGAGCCATTTTATGTTTAATCACATCCATTTTCCTTTTAATATCTTTCCCTTGCGGTGATTGTTGTAATTCTTCTTCCAATTTCCTAAAATCATCTTCCAAAATTTTGAGTGTCTTCTTCCGTTTAATATTTCTTTTCCTTATATAGTCAATTATCAAACCTCTTGTATAAGCCTTCATCGCATCCCAACGAGTTTGTAGTGATGTATCTTCTTTTCTATTTTCCTTGAAAAAAAGGTAAGTTCTGCCTCAATTTTCTTTTTAAATTCTTCTTCTTTCAAGATCATATTATTTAATGTCCATCTCGATCTTCTCCTCTGTCCTTTCCAGGCAACTGTCAATGGATTGTGATCCGCCCAGATCCCACTTTCAATTTGAATTTTCTGTATATCGGGGAGCATATCTGCAGATGCCCATACCATATCTATTCTTGACCATGATTCATGTCTATTTGAATAAAAAGTAAATTCTTTATTTCCAATATTTCTCTCTCTCCATATGTCTTTAATATTCATTTCTTCTATCATTTGAAAGAAGGACTTGGGTAGCTTTTTTCTAATTTTCTTTTTGGTTCTTTCAGATTTAGAGAGAAGAGAACAAAGAGACAAGGAAATGAAGAGTTTTAATACCAGATTAAGGGAAGTTGAGAGCGACCATAATGAATCTCTGCGAAGTGAAGTTGATAGATCGGAATTCTATTTGAGATTCCAAAATATCGAGGAAGAGAAGGGTGAAAATTTACTGGAGAAAATGACACAGATTTTGGCAGAACTGTTAGAAATAACAGAAGAGAAGATGAGGGATGGAATAGATGAAGCATTTCGTGTCTTTACAAGATATGCAACGAGGAATAAGCTTCCAAGAGAAATTCATATTAGATTTACTAAGAAGAGTATTAAATCACAAATCTTGCAAACAGTCAGAGACAAGACGCTGAAGCACAACAATAAAGATGTCACGGTATTGAAACAGATACCAAGAAGAATAAGAGAGAGGAGAGGAGAATATGCGTTTTATCCAGAGAATTATTGAAGAGAGGAATAAATTATAGATGGCTAATACCAGAAGGCCTCTTGTTTGTCTGGCGGGAACAAAGACATAGAATCGACACAGTGGAGAAGGCAGAGTTATTCTATGAGAGCTATTTTAGAGGAAAAGAGGGAAACGGAGGACATGAAGAACTGATTGTGGAACTTCCAAAGGAAGGTGCAATGATAAGTGAAGAAGAAGAACAACTTGGAGCAGTAGGCGGTCTACCTAGAGAACAAAAAGAAGTTAGAACGACTAGAGCAAAACAACCTATATATAAGACTTAAATGGAAGGGAAAAAATTGATCTCAATGAATATAAATGGACTCAATTCAATTGCTAAAAGAAGGAAAATATTTCATAAATTAGAGAAATTAAAATTTGATATAATTTGTCTGCAAGAGGTCCATATTAAAAAGCAAAATGAATATGTATTAAGGCAAAGAAAGTTAGGAAAGCTATTTACATCATTGGCGCAATGTAAAAAAAGAGGAGTGGCTTTATATATTAAAGATACAATTACTGCAGAATTGATTTATACAGATGAAGATGGGAGGATTTTAATAGTGGAGATAATAGATAACAACACTAAAATGCTCCTGATAGCAATATATGCACCAAGTGAGAATCAAGAAGAATTCTATAAGAAATTATATCAAAAAGTGATTGAATTAGACTATGCAAATATCTTTTTGATGGGAGATTTTAATGGGATAATTAATGACCAGCTTGATTATAAATCTGAAAGAGTTTAGTCAACATCTGATGGACAAGATTGCTCAGATCCGGACAGGCTTGGACTCCGACTGGGTAGAGTCCGACGGGAGTCCGACGAGTGGTCTTGGAGATACCATCTGTGAGTTTGATCCTGTGACTCCAAATGAGGTGGACAGGATCATGGGGAGGCTGAGTGCTGCCACATGTTTATTGGACCCTCCTCATGTCCCTCCTGGCTGGTTTATGCTGCCTGGGAGGTTACACGAGGCTGGCTCCAGGCAGTAATCAATGCCTCTTTTAGTGAGGGTATCTTCCTGCCACCTTGAAAGAGGCAGTGGTGAGGCCCCTCCTCAAGAGGCTTGCCCTGGACCCAGCTAATTTGAACAACTTTCATCCAGTCTCCAACCTTTGCTTTATTGCGAAGCTTGTTGAGAGCATGGTGGCTTGGCAGCTCCCACTGTTCCTGGAGGAAACCGACTATCTAGACCCATATCAATCGGGCTTCAGGCCTGGATACAGCATGGAGATGGCATTGGTCGCACTGGTGGATGATCTCTGGAGGGCACGGGACAGAGGTTACTCCTCCGTTCTGGTCCTGTTAGATCTCTCAGCGGCTTTTGATACCATCGACCATGGTATCTTACTGTGGTGCCTTGGGGGTTGGGAGTGGGAGGCACTGTTTTACAGTGGTTCTCCTCCTACCTCTCGGGTTGCACGCAGGTAGTGTTGGCAGGGGGGGCAGAGATAGGCCCCGAGGCCCCTCTTTTGAGGGGTGCCTCAGGGGTCAGTTCTCTCACCCCTCCTGTTCAATATATACATGAAGCTGCTGGGTGAGATCATCTGTGGTTTTGGGTGCTTTTTATCTCCACCCCTAACCAGCCCAGTGATGCCCTCCATGTGATGTCCCGGTGTCTGGACGCGGTGCAGGTCTGGATGGGGAGGAACAGTCTTCAGCTCAACCCAGCTAAGATTGAGTGGCTGTATATACCAGCATCTCGAATTGTCCAGGAGATTCCATCTTTGGCTATGGGGCAGAGGTGTTGCCCCCCCGTAGATAGGGTGCACAACTTGTGTGTCCCCCTGGATACACAGCTCAGTTTGGAAGAGCAGGTGGGAGCTGTGGCCAGGGGGGCATTTGCCCAGGTTCGCCTGGTGCACCAGTTGCATCCCTATCTGGACCGAGATGCCCTGCATACAGTCACTCATGCACTTGTTGTCTCCCGTTTGGACTACTGCAATGCTGTTTACATGGGGCTGCCCTTGAAGACCACCCAGAGGCTTCAGCTGGTCCAGAAGGCAGCGGCGCAGGCTGTGATGGGAGAATCCCAATACTCCCATGTTACAACCCTCACTGCGCGAGCTGCACTGGTTACCGGTTGTCCTCCGGGTGAGATTTAAAGCTGCTGGTGTTTTATCTATAAAGCCCTTCATGGCAATATTTACGCAATATTTTTAATGTTTTCATGATTTGTGTTGGTGTGTCTGACAGTTTGTGTTTGGTGTGGGTTTGTTTGTGTGTTTTTAATGTAATAAAAGTTAATAAAGTTTCTCAAAAAAAAAAAGCCCTTCATGGCATTGGTCCAGGATATCTGTGGGAGACCCTGCTGCTGATAACATCCTCCCAATGTCCCATGCGCGCTCCCATCGACAGGGCCTTCTCTGGGTGCCGGCGACTCGGAAATGCTGACTGGCAGTTCCCAGAGGGAGGGCCTTCTCGGTGGGTGCACCCACTCTATGGAACCAGCTCCCCCTGGAGCTCCAGATGGCCCCTGACCTCCACTCTTTCCACCACAACCTAAAAACCTGGCTGTTCCAAATAGCCTACCCGGACTAATGGAGGTTGAGGAGGGTTTTAAATTTATTTTAATTTGCTATATATATGAGACCTTGGTTTAATTGTTTTTTAATATTTGTATATTTGTATCCACACTGTTTTTAGTTTGTAAGCCACCCTGAGTCCTTCGGAGATAGGGCAGCATAAAAGTCTCATAAATAAATTAAATAAATAAATAAAAGATTAAAAGATTTTTTGATAATTTGTGGTAGTTTCATATGCTTCATGGCACAGGTGCAAATTGTTCTGCCCTACCCCGCACCCCCAGTCAAACTTTCCACTTCTGAGAAATGAGGATTGGCAAGACTGCTCTCCTCACTAAATTTACCATATGGTGAGTTCCAGGCAGCACTTTGCAGATTCCTGGCTTTCTTTTCCATTCCTCTTGTCACATACCAAAGGGGAAAAGCAACCATTTATTATTTTCCTGAATTTAAGTTAAAGTTTAAGTTTACTTTATTGTCATTGCACCTCATAAAATTAAATGCCATCTTCAGTGTACATCAAACATAAGAAAACTATAAGAAGTTAAAAACACACATCCTTTCCATTCTATAAAATTTATTTATTTATTTATTTATTATTTATTTATTTATTTATTTATTACTGGGACTTGTATGCCGCCCCATCTCCGAAGACTCGGGGCGGCTCACAATTAAAACAACGACAACAATAAATAATTAAAAAGCATTAAACTAAACAAGCCCCAAGGAATCTAATTACAAAATACAAAAATAAGAACCACCCCACCCAAAGGGTCACAGCCCGGATTGGTTAAACAACCGGGTCTTCAGATCATGGCGGAAGGTGCGAAGGTCAGGGGCCAGGCAGAGCTCCAAGG
Source organism: Naja naja (assembly GCA_009733165.1). Taxonomy (NCBI): domain Eukaryota; kingdom Metazoa; phylum Chordata; class Lepidosauria; order Squamata; family Elapidae; genus Naja; species Naja naja. The sequence goes on along the minus strand of SOZL01000016.1, from coordinate 244,042 downwards.
GAAGTGGATTCCAGAGGTCAGGGGCCACGACAGAATAGGCTTGTCTTCGGGGGACTGCCAACCGGCATTGCCCGGCCGACGGGACCCCAAGGAGTCCTTGTCTATGTGCTCGCACAGGGCGGTTGGGTTCGATGTCAGCAGCAGTCGCTCCCTTAAATAATAAGGACCCATGTCATGAAGGACTTTGTATGTTAAGGTTAAAACCTTGAATCCCACCCGGAGTGCCACCGGCAACCAATGCAGGCAACGCAGGAGGGGGGTAACATGGGAGAACCAGGAAACTCCCATCACCACCCGTGCCGCCGCATTCTGCACCAGCTGCAATCTCGGATGGTATGCAAGGGCAGTCCTAAATAGAGAGCGTTGCAGTAGTCAAGTCACGAAGTAACAAGGGCATGAGTGACTGTACGCAGGGCATCCAGGTCCAGAAACGGGCGAAGCTGACAAACCAGCCGGACCTGGGCAAAGGCCCCCCCTGGCGACGGCCCCCACCTGCTCCTCCAACCGGAGCCATGCATCCAGGAGGACCCCCAGGTTTCTTGCCCTATCCACAGGGGGCAACACCACTCCCCCTTATGGTCAATGATGGACATTCCTGACTGGACCGAGATGCCGGTATGCACAGCCACTCAGTCTTGGCCGGGTTGAGCCGAAGCATGTTTCCGTCCATCCAGGTCCGTACCGCATCCAGACAGCGAGTCATCACGGAGAGGGCATCACTGATCTGGTCTGAATGGCCCTTTTGGGGGCTGTTTCTCGGGGCATTTTGGCCTATTTTGCAGCCAGTTTTTGGCCCATTTTTTCGACCTGTTTTGGGACCACTTTTGGCCTGTTTTGGTCTGTTTTTCAGCCCATTTTCAGCCTGTTTTTGGACCACTTTTGGCCTGTTTTGGTCTGTTTTTCAGCCCATTTTCAGCCTGTTTTTGGACCTTTTTTGGCCTGTTTTGGCCTGTTTGAGGCCCATTTTTTTGGCTATTTTCAGCCTGGTTTTGACCCGTTCATTGGCCCATTTGGGGCCTGTTTTCTGGCCTGTTTTGAGTCCATTTTTGGGCTGTTTTGGGTGCATTTTTAGCTCATTTTTCAACCCTTTTCTGGGCTGGTTTCGGGCAGCAGAGTGCTGCAGGAGGCCATGGAGGGTATATTTCCAGGATGCCCCTGCGGGCCTTGAGTTTGACACCCCTGATCTAGATTCTGATTTGCACCAAAACCTAACATTACCAACTGGCACCTTCCACCTTCCGTGGTGTCTCCAGTGAATGGGGAAGGGAAAACAACTGAAGCTGCTTTTACAGGACAGCCTTTGCCAGATGGGCTCCAGGCAACATAGGAATTTTCTCCTCGTGTTCCTCAGGTTGGGAATCTCTCCCTGTGAGGTCTGTCTCAAGGTTAGAGGAATACAGATAATCCTTGACTTATAATTGATCCCATGTTGTTAAGCGAGATGTTTGTTAAGTGAGTTTTGCTCCATTTTACGATCTTTCTTTCCATCATTGTTAAATGAATTGCCGCATTTGTTAAATGAGTAACGTGGTTAAGTGAATCTGGTTTTCTTATTGACTTTGCTTGTCCAGAAGGTGTTCATATGATCGTGGGATATTGCAACTGTCATCAATATGAACCAGTTGCCAAGGATCTGAATCTTGATCATGTGACCACGGGGAGTGTGGCAATGGCGATAAGTGTGAAAAACAGCCACAAGTCACTTTGTTCCAGTGCCGTGGTAACTTCGAATGGTCACTGAATTGATGTAAGTCAAAGACTTCATGTAAGCAGGATATTACAGAGCACGTGTCAACTCATAAAGTATTTCTATGGTCTTTTTAGAGTTGCCAACAGAAAGGGAGGAGGGAGCAGTAGGAAGCTTGCATTCCATAAATAGTTTTCAAAGATAGTAACTAGGTGACTGAAGTTTCTGCCGTGCAAAATTCTAACTGGAGAGCATGATTCATAACTCTGAGCTATGGATGTGTCCCATTGGAGAATATGAATTATGATACACCCAGAGGGGTGTGGGGGGGAAACCAGGGTCGAGGGTGACAATGAATTATGTGTCTCAGAGTTGGCTACACCCAGGAAGCGCCGGCATGTTTACTCCTAATAAAACTTCTTTAAGGTTTGGAAGTTCAGCTAGAGACTCATGATTTAAATGGGGGTAACTGCCAGAGCCCTGACAGCATGTTTGGAGTCAGTTTTGGGAAGTTGTCAAGTTGTGCCTAATTTAATCCTTGGGAAAAGCTTCACATCTAGCTTTTATCAACACTTTCCACACCCAACTTATTATTTTTTTTACAAAGCTCTTTTTAGTCAGTCCTTGGTTTGGAGCCTCAGCATTAAAATATGAGTCAGCAGTGAACAATTGCCTTGTTGCATATCATCCTTCAAACTTCTCCATCTTGGCTCCAGAATTGTTGGACCTCAATTCCTAGAGAGTCCTCAAGTTTAAGATTAGATTAACATGAGTTGGATGGGAGCTTGCAGATCATCTAGTCCAACCCTCACCCACCCAAGCAGGAGACCCTGCATCATTTCTGACAGATGGCAGTCCAATCTCTTCTTGAAAGCTTCCAGTGATGAAGCACCCACAACTTCTGAAGGCAAGCTTAGCTGTCCATGGGTTGGTTGTTCTCACTGTCAGAAAATTTCTCCTTATTTCTAGGTTGAATCTCCTCCCTGATCAATTTCTAGCCATTATTCCTTATCTGGCCTTTGGGGTCTTTGGATAATAGTTGACCCCTTCCTCACTGTGGCAGCCCCTCAAATATTGGAACGCTGCTATCATGCCCCCAGTCCTTCTCTTCCCTAGACTAGCCATACCCAGTTCCTGCAACCGTTCATTGTATGTTTTAGTCTCCAGTCCCCTAATCATCATTCTCTGCACTTTTTCTAGAGTCTCAATATATTTTTATAGTGTGGTGACCAAAACTGAATGCTGTATCTAGGTGTGGTCTTACTAAGGTTTTATAGAGTGCTACTAGTACCTCACCTGATCTTGATTAGATCCCTCTGTTAATGCAGTTTAAGATTGCATTAGCTTTTTGGGGTTCCTGCTGCACACAAGTCCAAAGAGGTCTTTGAGGCCTCTGAATACAAATCAAAGAAGAGTTACAACATTCTATTCCACACATGGCCTAACTAGGGTAGTATAGAGCAGTGCTATCACTTCCCATGATCTTGATGCTATCCCTCTGTGGATGCAACCTAGGATTTCACTGGCTTATTTTGGCAGCTGCAGCACACTGCTGACTCAGACGTAAATGCTGATCCACCAGATACCTAGATCCCTCTTACAGTCACATCTTGCCTATTACGTATTCTGTCACTTTCCACCTTCTGTAATGTCTCTAGTGACTGGGGAAGGGAAAGAGGGGAAGGGAAACTGGGGAAGGGAAATGTGCAGAGCCTTATTTTCTTACCACTTAACTGCATCTTTTGGCCCAATGCCCAAGTCTATCAAGATTCTTCTGGATTTTGAATCTCTCTTCCAAAGTGTTAGCAATTCCCATCTTGGGATCATCCATGAATAGGATGAGCACTCCTCAATCGCCACATCTAGTTTGATTGAAGCAACACTAAAATCATCGGCTACACCACCAGCCACCATGCTGGTGAGTTTATCAAAGCCTGGCACTCCATAAGCAATTCCATCAACAGACAACTTGTCCTACAACCAGCCTATGAGCCTCACAGAATCCAAATTTATTGATTTTATTTTATTTATTTATTTTGTTTGTCAAGCATGTATATGAAAACAAGGGTAAGCATGAACATAACATATAAACATGTAAGTATAAACAGGGATAAGTATAGACACATAATAAATGAGTGTGAATAAATGGAAACAGTAGGACAGGGATGATCGGCACGATGGTGCGCTTATGCGTGCCCCCTTACAGACCGCTTAGGAATGGAGTGACATCCACGGTAGACAGTTTAAGGTTAAAGTTTTGGGGGTTTGAGGCTGTAACAACAGAGTCAGGTAGTGAGTTCCAGGCGTTGACCACTCTGTTGCTGAAGTCGTGTTTTCTACAATCGAGTTTGGAGTGGTTGACTTTGAATTTGTATCAGTTGTTTGCTCATGTATTATTGTGGTTGAAGCTGAAGTAGCCATTGACAGTTAGGATGTTGTAGAGGACATTTTTGTGTACTAAGCTTAGATCAGACCGTAGAGGGCGTAGTTCTAGGTTGTAGGTTGTAATTGTAAGTTGTAGGTGAATCAACCACACAGCCAACCAGAGACAGCACCGACCCTCAACCAACCCATGCAACCCCACCACCAAGTAATTCACCTCCCAATGACCCTGATCTGATGTAATCTCCTTGTCACAAGACCCATCACAAGATTCACTGATGACTCACACCTGACCCATCACAAGAACCTCACTCGACACACCCACACCTGAAGCCTTTATAAATAGAAGAACATCCCTAAACTCTGCTGAAGATGTTACCTAGCCTGGTAATGAAATGTTTGGAAACCAACACACAACTTGGAAAAGGAACCTTCATCCTCCACACGAGCTACAGATATACTTCTCTATTGCAAACCCCCTAAATTGAAGTGCAAAACAGAATCTGGAAATCCATCTGGTGGTGGTACTCTCTATCCCACATTGTTCTACCTTACTAAGAAGTAAGCTGTAGTCTACTTTATCAAATGCCTTACTGAAGTCTAAGTGCACTATATCCATAGCATTTTCTGGATGCACTAGTTTAGTCACTTTATCCAAAAAGGCAATAATATTTTTTGATATGACCTCTTTTTAAACAAATCCATGCTACATTTTAGTAATTACCTTGTTTCATGTTTAGGCGTTCAGAGATCTACTGTTTGATTTTATTTATTTATTTATTTATTTATTTATTTATTTATTTAATTTGACTTGTATGCTGCCCCCTCTCCAAAAGGACTCGGGGCAGCTCACAACTAAAACAACAATAAATAATTACTTAAAATTGGATTAAACGAAAACAAATCAAATACAAAAATTTAAAACACCCAAAGTTAAAACAACCATCAAGCCCCCACCCCCAGGAGGTCAGCACAGCCCGGACTGTGGAAATAACCAGGTCTTTAAATCGTGGTGGAAGGTGCGGAGATCGGGGCCAACCGAGCTCCAGCGAAGCTGATTCCATAAAGTGGGAGCCGCCACAGAATAAGCCCTCCCCGGTCACCGCCAGATGACATTGAGTCACAGACGGCACCCCGAGGAGCCCCTGCCTGTGCACTCGCACAGGGCGGTTGGTGTTTGATGCTGGCAGGATTTTGGTTTGCAGGATATTCTAAGGGGATGGAATCGAATGGAATGGAGCAGAACAGAACAGAACAGTACAGAACAGAGTAGAATAGAATAGAATAATATAGAATAGAACAGAACAGAACAGAATATTGGAATGGAATGGAATGGAATGGAATGGTCCAGTCAAGAGATTCCACATTTGGTCATGGGGAGAGGTGTTGCCCCATGGACAGGGCATGTAACCTGGGGTCCTCCTGGACTCACGGCTCAGGTGGGAGCCGTGGCCAGGGGGCCTTTGCCCAGGTCCAGCTGGTTCTCCAGTTACGCCCATATCTGGACAAAGATGCCCTGCATGGTCACTCATTTATTTATTTTTATTTATTAATTTGACTTGTATGCCACCCCTCTCCCGAATGGATTCGGGGTGGCTCACAATTAAAACCAACACAATAAATAATTACCTAAAATAGAATTAAACCCAACAAGCCAAATTACTAAAACCAATTATAAAACAACCCCCCCACCCCCAAGAGGAGTCAGCACAGCGCAGCCTGCTCAAATAGCCAAGTTTTCAGGTCCTGGTGGAAGGCGCGGAGGTTGGGGGCCAGGTGGAGTCCCAGAGGTAGTTGATTCCATAGGGTGGGAGCTGCCACAGAGTAGGCCCTCCCCCACGTCACTGCCAAGCAACATTGAGTCGCAGACAGCATGCTGAGGAGTCCCTGCCTGTGTGCTTGTACAGGGCGGTTGGTATTCGATGCCGGCAGTAGACATTCCAGTAGATAGCCCGGACCCATGTCTCATAGGACTTTGAATGTCAATACCAAAACCTTGAATATCATTTGGAGGGCAACCGGCAACCAATGCAGACCACGCAGGAGGGGCGTAACATGGGAGAACCAGGAAGCTCCCATCACAACCCGCACGGCAGCATTTTGCACCAGCTGAAGCCTCCGGATGGTATGCAAGGGCAGTCCTAGATAGAGAGCGTTGCAGTAGTCAAGCCGAGAGGTGACAAGTGCCTGAGTGACCGTGCGCAGGGCATCTTGGTCCAGGTATGGGCGTAACTGGCGAACCAGCCGGACCTGGCCACGGCTCCCACCTGCTCCTCCAACCTGAGCCGTGAGTCCAGGAGGACCCCCAGGTTCCGTGCCCTGTCCATGGGGGGCAACACCTCTCCCCCCATGACCAAAGATGGAATCTCCTGACTGGGTCGAGATGTCTGTATGCACAGCCACTCTGTCTTAGCCGGATTGAGCTGAAGCATGTTACTGTCCATCCAGATCTGTACCGCATCCCAACAGCGGGACATCACGGAGAGGGCATAACTGATGTGGCCAGGGGTGGAGATGTATAACTGCGTATCATCAGCGTACTGATGATACTTCACCCCAAAGCCACGGATGATCTCACCCAGCGGTTTCATATAAATGTTGAACAGGAGGGGCGAGAGGACAGACCCCTGAGGGACCCCACAAGTGAGAGCCCTCAGAGTCAACCTCTGCCCCCCTGCCAACAACAATTGCGAGCATCCCGAGAGGAAGGAGGTGAACCACTGCAACACAGTGCCCCCCACTCCCAACCCCCTGAGACGCCACAATAAGATACCATGGTCGATGGTATCAAAAGCCGCTGAGAGATCTAACAGGACCAGGACAGAGGAAAAACCCCTGTCCCGAGCCCTCAGGAGATCATCCATCAGTGTGACCAATGCCGTCTCCGTGCTATACCCAGGTCGAAAGACCGATTGGTACGGATCCAGGTAGTCCGCTTCCTCCAGGAAAAGCGGAAATTGCTGAGCCACCACACTCTCAACAACCTTCACTAGGAAGCAAAGGTTGGAGACTGGACGAAAGTTGTTCAGTTTGGCTGGGTCCAGGGCAGGCTTCTTCAGGAGAGGCCTCACCACCGCCTCCTTCAAGGCAGCGGAAAGGTACCCTCCCCAGAGAAGCGTTGACCACTGCCCGGAGCCAGCCGCATGTCACCTCCCTGGAGGCTAGACCAGCCAGGAAGGGCATGGGTCCAACAAACATGTGGTGGAACTCGGTTGTCGCATAATCCTGTCCACTTCATCCTCAGAAACAGGATCAAACTCAGTCCAGATTACATTAGCTAGACCACTTGCACCCTCGGCATCAGACCACGGCAAATTGGAGTTCAGCCCCCCCTGAATCTGAGCGATCTTATCCTGCAGGAACTGACCAAATTCCTCAGCTCGAGCCCACAGGGGATCCGCCACAGCCCCCGGATGGAGGAGGGAGCGGGCGACCCCAAACAGGGCGGCTAAGCGGTTTCCTGTGGATGCTACGAGAGCGGAGAAATAAACCCTTCTCACCGCTCTCACAGCTACCAGATAGGTCCTGATATAGGCTCTCCACTCGGGCTCGGTCAGACTCGGAGTGGGTCGACCTCCACCTGCTCTCTAGACCGCTTCTCCGTCGCTTCATCTCCCGGAGCTCCTCGGTATACCAGGGAGCCACACGGGATCTGCGACGGGTAAGGGGATGCATGGGGACAACTCTGTCAAGAGCCCCCACGGCTGCCCATTGCCAAGCGGCTGGCAGGGTCTCGGCAGAGCTGTGGACCAGGGATGTAGGAAAAAACCCCAGCTCTGCCTGGAACCTTTCCGGGTCCATCAGGCGCCTGGGGCGGAACCACCTAAAAGGCTCCTCATCCCAGCAGTGTGGGGCAGCTTGTCGAAAAGCCAGCCAAAGGAGATAATGATCTGACCATGGAATGGGGTGGATAATAAGATCACCACTCCCCAGATCATTACGCCACTGCTCGAGACAAAACCAGGTCGAGCATGTTGCCCTCCTTGTGAGTCGGGCCGTCAATCACCTGAGTCAGATGCATGGCCGCTATGGAGGCCATGAATTCCTGGGCCAAAGCCGATGACGCCCCGAGGGAGGGCAAGTTGAAGTCACCCAGGATGATAAGTCCTGGGAACTCCACCGCCAAACCCGAGATGGTGTCAAGCAGCCCAGGAAGGGCAGCTGCCACACAGCTGGGGGAAATGTATGTGAGCAGTAAGCCCATCCGACTCTCAGACCCGCATCTCAAAAGGAGGGCTTCACACCACCTATCTCGGAACAGAGACCTCCCTTGGAATCAGGGCTTCTCGAATAACAACAGCCACCCCCCACCCTTCCCTGGGCTCGTGGCCGGTGCAACACCAAAACCTGGGGGGCATAGATCGACTAGAGGGACTCTCCCTCTGGGCCCACCCAGGTCTCAGTGATACAGGCCAGATCCGCGCCTCCTCCTCGATTACCTCACGGAGGAGGGTTGCCTTATTAGCCACGGACCTGGCATTAAAGTACACCAGCCGGAGTCCAGGGGCCCTAGATCCCGGGTCCACAGGACATTGGGAAGAGACATCGGGATCGGAGCACGCCACCGCATGAAGACATCGGGGGCATGCTCCCTTAACTTGATCTGGCCCCGCGCCTCGTCGTCGCCTGTCGAACCCAACCCCCCTGGAAATCGCCGCTCCCACCCTGTCCTCCGGGGCCCCACCAGCAACCCCCAGCACCCCCCACACACACACACGACCCCAATCTGGGCTGCACTGAGTCCCCTCCTTGCCACCCACCCCCCTCCCTAACCCCCTTAAGAAACAGTCTAAAAGCCGAATCAACGAAGCCCCACTAGCCCTCTTATTGCCCCTCCCAAGACTCCAACCCTTCCCCGCGCTGTACCATCTTCAGGGTTCCATAACCCAACCTTGAGATAGGCCATCGAGAGTCCAGGAGGCCGAACCCAGGAGAGAGGGCGCTCCCTTAAGGCCTGCAGCTCCATCGAAGAATAGCTCTGGATCTTTTGTTTTTAAACAAGTTTTATTCAATTTTCCACATTTTAACATCTCTTTTCAGTAAACAGCATGATTACAGGTTTGACATATACATACAAATATGACCATAACTACACATTCAGATTTTATATTCAATTTCTTATCTTAACAATGTTTTTATATATTTTCTATTTTATCATATTGTTCCAAATGTTTATCTCATTATTTAATTCCCATATATTAACTTCATAATTATTATATTTTAATACTTTTGGCTGTCACATTTGTATATTCCTCTTAAATTCTAATTTATAACACTCCTTCTATAAATTGGTTTCCCCTGAAATAATTTAAGTGCACCACCTTTGAGTTACATATTCTTCCATTAAATATTAACATTTTATTACCTAGCACATTAAAATTACTAATCCCATTTAAGATTATATAACACATATAAGTCAGGTTCTGCATGGTTTCCTTTTCTAATCTTAATTTCATAAAGTTTATCTAGTTTCAGAAAAACAGAACATGTTAATCTGCTCATTTAATAGGCCCTGATGTTAACTCCATTTCATCTCACCTCCTATATCATTTCATTTATTTTAAGATATTTAAGATATTTAAGATATTTCAATGTGTTCAATAAACATATTTCATTATTTATTGCAATTATCTTTATAGGTAATAAAGAGCATAAAATTCCATTATCAATGAAATAACAATTAGTCAACCCTCATGCCAATTTCACCTTCAAATCTCCTCCTACACTATTACATTTATTATTTATTCCATTCATACTTAAATCAAGAGAAATAAAAAGAAAGTCAGCATTCCAATCCTCAGAAAAGAAAGATTCAATATATTTAATAATCATGTTCCATATGTTCATTATATTTATTTCTTATACATAAAGGAGGAGAGCTTTAGCAAAAAATAACACTTCTATTATCCATCTTCTATGTCCCCTTTTCACAACTAAAAATTCATCTATATTATTCCCTACACCTTGCAGAACCCCTCTCCCAAGGTTATTCAACCATTATCTCTGTGTAAGTTTACTCCCATTTTTTCAAATTTCCCATATTCCTTTATTCCCAGATCCTGTTTCTTCTGCCTTCCATCCCTAACATTTCCCTTTTATTATTTCACTCCAATTTTAACCCCTTCTCTCTTTTTGACTATCTTCCAGCCTTCAAGTTTCTGCTGATTCTTTTCCCCTTTTTATTTTCCAGATATTTCTCTTTACTCAATTCTCAACCCTCCGGTATTTTTTCCCAATTCTTTTCCTCCTTTGTTCTCGACGATAATAATTAAAGATGGCCCCTTCTGAATTTGCTCCACCTCTTCTTCCATACTTGGTTGTTCATACTCTGCGACTGCCTCTTCAAGAAATTTAAAACGGGGCCAAAAGTTTCACCTTTTTCCTGCAAGGTTTTTTTAATTTTACCCAGTTCCAGTTTTAGTGCCTGAAAGGATATTCCCATTTTACAATTTTTATTTAATCCAATTGATGTCTTTAAAGTTAATTTCCCAAAAACCCGGCTTCTGTTTCTTTCTTCTCAGCTTTTAGTCCTCAATTAGTCCAATACCAAGTCCATAACGAAATCAGCAAAATCCAAAAGCAAAGTCTTCCTATATCTTTCTTTACTTCAATATTTCAATTTTCGAAACTCTTATTTTATTATGTCAGTTTTGTATTTTAGGAGACGGTTCTTTAAAGAAAAAAGTCAAGTTAAGTTTGACTTAGGTGGCCCTCTTTGTTCTAACAAATCCACAGCTCCTGTTTTCTTTTCCTTCCCAGTTATTCAGAGCTTTTCAAGCCACACAATCCACAAAAAGGATCCAATTGGTAAACATTTCCTCCTTAACAGTCTTTAGCAGTCTATAAATCAGCTTAAATGAATGCTTAAATGAAATCAAAATATACTCATCCGAGTGGCTGTATAATTTCTTTATGGCTTTCTCTGGCCCGAAGCTCTGGTCCTTTCACAAAGAATTCACACCTTTTTAAAAAACCTCTTTCAGTTCTCAGCTGAATTTTTTCTTAAGAATGCTTTGTAGTGTTAATCCAGAGGGTAATTTTCAGTTAATTATTTAGTCCCATATTTCATGCTGTCTGCTTCTTTAACTCTCTCCTGCCCAATGCTTCTAGTCTTATTCTCCCTTCGGGTGGCCATTAGACCACCGCTTGGTGTCTTCGGGAGGGAGTGCTGTGCCAGTCCAGGAGGGGATTTGAGACTCCCTCCACCTGGCTGATGGTCTCTTCCTCCGCCGCCTCTATGAGGCAGCTTCTGCCCCAGATCTAAAAGATCGGGCTCTCCAACTGAAGCAGAAACCAAGCCGCAAAGAGCAGCAGAAAGGTCTGTCCTCGAGGCTCTAAACCGGAAGTGAATAGGTCCAGATGTTGTAGTGATGGAGTATCTGGGGGGGGATAGTTCATGGTTGGAAGAAAAGTCCGGCCATTACAGGTGTTAAAGATGTTAAAAATGGTAATAGCAGCACCCAATGGAGTCCAATTAACCGCTACTGGGAGGTCCAAAGTCATATATCAGGACTGCCCTCTCAAAGTCCTGTGGGTCGATGGTACAATCCCATGCTTGGGCCTGTAGCCACCGCGCTCTCACCGCAGGGCTCTCCGGGAAGTCAATCAGGACAGGTGACACAAGCCAGCGCGATTAACGGGGAAAAGGCGCCCCCACCATGCTGCCCTCTCACCACAGCAAAATCGGCAGGGGTACAAAAAACCCCAGGCCAGCATCCATCAGGTGAAGAGGAGGAAGGGAGGCACAGTTCATAGTCCGTGACCAGGCAAAGATGTAACAGGCCAAAGAAAACAAGGCAGAAAGAATAAGGGAGCGGGGGAAGGGAGGGCGGACAGAGCCCGCCCCTGCCAAAAATGCCAGGAGGGACTGCTCACACACCAGGTGGTGGGATAGCTGGTAAATTGATGGTACAAGGGGACCAAGACCGGTTGCAACCTGGCCCCACACCGCCTCACCTCTAGGCCCAACGAGGCCATGCACCGATCCGCCGTCCCCATCCTCAGCATCTTGGTCATCATGCTGTTGTCATCTGCTTCAGGTCGCCTGTTCTTAACGGCGCTGTCCCAGCCGCAGGCAAGTCGCCGCCTGCCACCGGTGACTCACCTGCTTCCCCTCTGTCCCCTCTCTCGGTTGCCACCCGCCACCGGCGCACCGCTGGTTCCCAGGGCAAGTGGACGCAGCGAGTCAGCGCTAGGGCAGGCAAAACACTGCCAGCCTGCCGCCACCCCGTTTCGCCGCCTTCTCCTCCGCCTGCCAGCTGATTGGCTTCACGGCCAAAGCCCGCCACTCAGAGACAGGCAGGCTCGACCACGCTAGTACCCACCGCCCACCAGGTCTTCAAATATCCGAACCTGGGGTCGGGGAACAGAAATGCCTCCACACCTCCTCACGACCACCTTCAAACCACACCACCCCAGGACACTACTAACAGAGGCCATCTTTAGCATGCACTTGTTACCTCCCGACTCGACTACTGCAACGCTTCTATTTAGGACTGCCCTTGCATACCATCTGAGGCTTCAGCTGGTGCAGAATGCGGTGCGGGGTTGTGATGGGAGCTTCGGCATACTCCCATGTTACACCCCTCCTGCGTGACTTGCATTGGCTACCAGCTGCCCTCTGGGTGAGGTTCAAGGTTCTGGTGTGAACATTCAAAGCCCTACAAGGCATGGGTCCAGGATATGTGCAGGAGCACTCTCCTGGCATCGCGTGCCAACCGCCCTGTATGAGCACATAGCAGGAGCTCCTCAGGGTGCCAGCCTGTGAGCCAGTGCCAGCTGGTGCCCTGGGAGGGCCTACTCTGTGGCAGCTCCCCATCTGATGGAACCAGTTGCCCCTGGGCTCCGCCGGCCCCCTGACCTTCAGACCTTCTGTCACGATTGGAAAACCAGCCTATTTGAGCAGGCCTGGGCTGACCTCTTGGGGGCGTGGTTTTAAATTTTAAATTTCTAAATTTATAATAGTATTGGGATTTTATATTAATTGGCTTGTAATGTTTAATAATGTTTTAAGTAATTAACATTGTTTGTTTTTAGTTGTGAGCTTCCCAGTCCTTCGGAGAGGGGTGGCACAAAGTCCAATAAATAAATAAATAAATAAATAAATAAATAAATAAATAATGGAATGGAGGAATGGAATGGAATGGAATGGAATAGAATAGAATAGAATAGAATAGAATAGAATAGAATAGAATAGAATAGAATAGATGAAG